>CABHPH010124365.1:0-57534 GCA_902168325.1 Peromyscus nudipes | reverse complement strand
ACACACACCACACACACACACCACACACACACACACACACACACACATACCACACACACACACCACACCACACATACACACACACACACACCACACACACACACCACACCACATACACACATACACACACACACACACACATACACACATTAAATAAATGCAATTTTTAAAAAGGAGCTAGACTGAACACCAGCAGCCAGACCATCTAGTCCCTGGATAGTGGACACAGTGTGTGACCAGCTGCCTCACACTTCTACTTCCATGACTTCCCCAAGATCACCGACTGTACCCTAGAACTGTGAGCTGTCAAAGGGCCCCTCTAAAATGGTTTCTTATCAGGTAATAGGTCAGAGTGATGAGACCACATTATAATCTGTGATTTGAATGATTTTTGACTGTGCCCAGTGTCCTGCTGCCACGTACATTTCTCTTTCTGCATCCGGGAGGCCTCCCGAACACTTCACTGAAAGCCTGGTTCTGTGGTCTCTGTGTGCACTCACTACTCCCAGGTGCCCAGAAAGTTGCTGATTTCCAGAGTGGGGCTGGGCAATGCTCATTGAAAGGGATTTCTCACACAAACGACAAAACTCTGACTATAGATAGTCCTTATGGACTATACTCATTGACTCTTCAGTATTTACGTATTTCACCTACTCTTTAGGCCTCAGCACGACATCATTCTCACACGGTCATTCTGAGACGCGAATGTGCTCTATGCTCTGGAATGTTTTTCTAGGTTATATCCAGCAATTTCATTAGCTCGGCTCGAGTGTGGTTCTCTAAAGGGGTCTGTATAGTCCAGATAATTATGTGCCCCATCCACCCATCTCCCAGGGAGGAGGGGTACTCAGGACCTCCCTAGCTCTACTGGCCTCTCTTTCTGGGCACGCATCCTTCCTCTGACTCATTGCATTTTCTCTTGTTTTAATAAGCAGAAACAGTTATGAGAGTGAAGTGTGACTTTAAGGTTTATTTATTGATTTATTTTGTCTTTCCTGGAACTCGCTCTGTAGACCAGGCTGGCCTCACACCCAGAGATCTGCCATGTGTCTACTTATTTAATGCATTTTGATCCTATTCACTCCCTCACCTTCTCTTGCCCCCCTTGTTCTCCTGCTGGCTTCCTTCCCCTTCTCAACTAGTTCCTCTTTTACTTTCTTGTCTTTTTTTGGAGGGGCCGGGGTGTCTCATTGAGTTTTGTTAGGGTTTTGTTGTGCTGTGGGACAATCCTTTTGTACACAGTAAAGATCTGTCACTTGAATTTGCTTAATGAAACGCAGATTGGCCCATAGCCAGACAAAAAGTATAGGTGGGGCAATCAAACTGGGGGTGCTGAGGGAAAGAAGGGCAGAGTCAGAGCAGTCATGAGGAGATACGGAGAGAAGCAAGATGGACAGGTCATACTGAGAAACGGTACTAAGACAGATGGCGAAGCATAGGTAAGAAATATGGGTTAATTTAAATGTCAGAGTTAGCCAGTAACAAGCCTGAGCTATTCCACAGAGCATTTACAATTAATATTAAGTTTTTGTGTTGGTTATTTGGGAAGCAGCTGCCAGGGCAGGAAAACTTCTGCCTACAGGGCTGCATACATGAATACATGGTGAAGGTTTGTTTACAGGGACATGGACACCTCACCAGTGGCTATACCACTAAAATGTCTCTTCTTCACCCCACAGTCGTCAACTTCCTATAAATCCTTGGGGAGAGGTGACTTCGCGAGTCTCTCCTCCCACCATGCTGGAATATGCCTTTAAAAATTTTTCAGAACCAAGGAAAACGTGTGTTCTGATGCTCTAGAATGGGACACAAGGGTATTGATTTGAACAGGTAGAAGAATAGAATTACTTGTGAAGAATCTAGAAAAATATTTGAGGAACAGCTCATCTTGTAGAGAACATTTTATAATTTAATTTTATGTTTTAACTGTCCTGGAAGCATTTAAGAATGTCTGTAAACAGCGACTTGGCCTTAATAGCTGTCTTTTATTGCACCTCTCTGTACTAAAGCCCTGACCTGCTCTGACAAATTTGTGGTTACATCATTCTTGTATCACAAACAAGAGTAGCTTGCTGAGTCTCCCATGTGGCTGGAGATGTATAAATTTGAAATTCAAGAACCTTTATTTAAAATGAAACTAGAGGCTACGGTAGACTGCCACTAAGAAAACGTCATTGTATACATTGAAACTAGATTTTTAAAACGATGATTTATCTAAGATTTCATTGCCCACAGCCTGCTGCTGATGCTTTCTTCTAGAAGCAAAGGGAACTGGCTGGGATCTGGATAGGCAAGCTACAGTTTCAGTCATTTATACACATTTTAATAGGTTTATAATTGGATTCAGGATTCCAGCTGGACAGCGGGAGAAGGAAGTCAGGGGAATGTGTCCCTGGGTATTTCCTTTGCAGAGATCTCTGAGAAACAATGGGAACAAGGGGGAGGTGGCGTCTGGTGTCCCTAAAAATAGAAGGAGAGGGAGAATGAATGGAGGTCCTTCACAGGTTGGTCCTAACAGGCTGTCTGTAGACCAAGCAGGGGAGTTGGACAGTTTTAACGCGCTGTCCCGTCACTCCCAGAATGACTCATCTGAAGCTTAGTCGTTTTCTTTGCATTAACTAAGTACCTTATGAATAGACTTCAAGCTGGCTCTGGCAATAAATGGAATATGGAGATTCCATTTACTCCTCTGGCAGAAACCCAATACCTTTTCATTTTCCCCTTCCTCTCACTGTGAACGCAGCTGGGAGCCTGCACACATGAGCAAGAAAGGCTGGTGTGCTGTTTTCCTTTCCTCTTATATTTCATGGCTTTCACATCTATAATTTTGCTAGTTTTGTGGATCATAATGTAGTTCCTTACACAGCTAAAACAAAAAGTGTTATTTCCTGCTGTCCAGCATACAAACACGTTTCTATTCCCACCTACTTAAAAAGATAGTTATCTATTTAAATTTGATAATAAAACAGAACTTGAAGTATTCAATAATCACCGTGGTCTGGTAAATTCTATTTAGTCATTAAACAAAAATTGAATTATGAAAACTCTTACTAAGCCAGTGGCAATTAGCAGAGCCAATTACCAGCAGGTCCCTAAGCTCTGGGCTCTGCAGGCTCTTTGCAGAAGGTGGCCTTGGGAAACAACCTTTTTCAATTGCCCAGGTGTGCCTTGTCACATTGTACCCAGTCCTTGCCATTGGTTACTATCTATCAGTGTCACTAGATGAGGTCAGGATTTTTCTATGATGTCTTTCCTGGCTCTTGGCAGCCATCCTTGGGGTGGTTTCTTTCACATGGGGACATTCTTTGGGGATCAGCTTCTCTTATCTTACTCCTTTCCTCTGCATTGACTGGCTGCTTTGGATCCTCACGCACGATTTTCTGATACTGTTCTTGCTGTAGGACAGACCATCTCGCAAGTAGAACTGGAAGGTCATCCCATGCCTTCTTTGCTCCCTCTTTGAGTTCATGGGCATGTTCTCTGTGTTTGTGTCTCCCTTTGTCTCTCTGTCTCCCTCTCTCTCTCTCTCTCTCTCTCTCTCTCTCTCTCTCTCTCTGTCTCACACACACATACACACACGCACACCACACACACACACTCACACTCACACACACGCACCCCCTTCTAACAACCAGAGTAATTGCTTCACAGGCAAATCTTTACACGCCTTTGATAATTAATGCTCACTTTATTTGACATATATATTTTGCCCTTGTTACTGTTTGTGATCCCATAAATTACACTGCTCAGTGAAATGTTCCCTTAAAAGAAATACAACCTCCCTCCAATCCTTCTCCTCACTTTACACCCTGTAGCAATTTGGTCTGCACAATAGATACCAATAAAGGCTTTTAATTCTTTCTTCTCTTCCGGAGCCCTATTCGACCAGGCTGCCTGGTGACCTAACCACAATGGTCTTTACTGCCCTGAGGTCATTCACAATCCCCCTCCTGTTCTTGGTCATGCTGTAATGGTCACTGCTATAAGCCCCTCTCTCAGGCGAACTCCATTGGTCTCCAAAAGCCAGATAAGCAAGCTCTGTCCCCTGCATGAGTGGTGCCTACTTGGATGGGTGAGCAGGGAAGCCAACTGGGGGCTGCTGAAATCAGAGCTCACCTGAACAGGCACTCACAGGAAGGATCTTGCTCCTAGACTGCTCTGAGTTTTGTGTAAAGAGGGGGAAAATGAGTGTAAAAATGAATCACAATCACTGCCATGAATGCCAAGTGTTTGCACCACACAGTGGCTCCGGCAAGGCCAATGCTGTGATGTACAGATGAAGGGTCACCTGCCATTGTCACAGTCCTCAGACTTTCATGAAATCACTTCCTCGCTTTTCTTTATGGTCCTGCCATCCAAGCATGTTTCCCACTACTCTGTATTTAGCTTGCTTGTGTATTTTTATTTTCTTGTAATAAATTAAAGACTCAAGACCAATTGCCCGCTAGACATTAACTTCATATGATGCTTCAGTAGATTTTCTTTTATGTTTTGAAGTCGGCATTCAAGCATTTATACCTCCATTCTAGTGTTCTATTTACAACCAGATGTGTACCTCATCCTCTATCTATGCCTCACTCACATCTGTCTATCTATCTATCTATCTATCTATCTATCTATCTATCTATCTATCCATCCATCCATCCATCCTTCCATCCATCCATCCATCTATCTATCTATCTATCTATCTATCTATCTATCTATCTATCTATCTATCTATCTATCTATCTATCTATCTATAAATGTATCATCTATCATTTATCTATCTATCTCTAATCTATTTATCATCTATCTGTCTGTCTATCTCTAATCTATCATCTAGTTATCTATAATCTATTTATCATCTATCTCTAATCTATTTATCATCTATCTCTAATCTATTTATCAGATATCTATCTATCATCTACCTATCTATCATCTATCTATCTATCTATCTATCTATCTATCTATCTATCTATCCATCCATTCATCCATACCTGACCTGTATCCAAATACAACATTGACTGTTAATTGTTATCTTGATTTTTGAGCCATTAAATATAGGGTTTCTGTATTATTCAGAAATATTAGTATAAACATTGAAATAAATGAACAGTTATGACATTGAAGTTGAGGTGATCAACATAAAATGAACTTGGTTATGCCAATATTTGAAGATATTAATGAGATGTGAGAGAAAACGTTTTTTTAAATTTTATTTTATGAAGGGGCTGTTGTCCAACCCACAATGACTGTGTTTAGAACTAACTGCCCATTGCTGAGTTCTCCTCAAGGTCTGTAAACCAAGGTTCAGATGGAAACATCTATCAGAGGAGTTCAAGTGGTTTGCAAACGTGACCTTAGTCCTAATCTGGCCATCAAGGGCGTTGAATGGGCAAATCATGAAAATTTTAATGAGCCAAGGAGAAAGGCATATAGAAAGAATAGCAATGTGGGTCAGTATTACATGTGAGCTTGACCTATTAGGAAGTTAGGAAGTTGAGGGTTCCTGTGGGGATTCCTTACCTCTGATACTCCGATGCAGCCCACATTGAACGTAAACCACATAAGGCCAACAAACTGTTAACTAAGCCCATCTCAATCTCTCTGTTTCTTTCTGTCTCTCTCTGTCTCTGTCTGTCAATAATTCATTGACTCCAATTGCTGCCCATATACCCCTGGGTGTGGGGTCATCGACTGGAGTCATTGACCTACCATATACCACCATGTTAAAGAAAACTGAGCCTCCTAGAGAAACCATGCACTGTCAGTAGTGCCTAAGCTATAAGTGGGGGCTCATGAGCCCCTCCTCTCCCATGCAGGAATGTCAACTGGTTTGATCTTGTGCAGGGAACCACAGCTGTTGTGAACTCATGAGTGCAGTGGGCCTGTAGTGTCCAGAAGATGCTGCTCTGCTCTGGTTGTTTCCAATCTCTAGCTTTTACAATCTTTCCACCCTGTCTTTTGCAATGGTCTCCGGAGGCTTGGGGAGGGGATGTGCAAAGTCCATCTCTTTAAATTTGTCATAACCATGAGGCAAAAGGCAAGGGAAACGTGATGAATTTAGCCATGGAGACTTTATTCATAATTACTGAAACTGATTTTCCTCTAGCAAGAATAGGTGAGTGGGAAACACCTTTTGGCATTACTGGTACAAAATTATGTGAACTGAATTAAGGGAACTGCTGTTTCTAGGCAGGGTGCATGGCCTAGTGGCTCATGGCACAATCATTGCACAAAGAATAAAAAAAATGAGGTACGTTTGGAAAACCCCACATCTCTCTTGAAGGCTGCTGACTCACACTCACCCGTTTCCATAGCCAGAGGGAGAAGTTGATGATACTGTGGTTACCTTTGTGTTTCACAGAGAGGAGCCTGGCAATGTGAGGGTTAATCAGATGAGCAAGCTTGGAGGCTGACTGTGAACCTGGACCTTGAAGTCATAGCCATAGTGCATTTTCTTCTTGAACCATCATGAACCCCCTACTTCCACTTCATTTCATGGGTCAATCTCTGAATGGCAACACCCTCAGAACCATATTTGTGATCTGCCCTGCCTCTTCCTTAGAATTAAATAAGCTTTTTGTGTACAGAATGTCCCCCACAGGCTCCTGTGGTCCCCAGCTGGTGCCACTGTTTTGGAACCTTTAGAAGGCTGAGCTTTGCTAGAGGAATGAAGAGGGACATTGGATATCATCAAGCCTTGAGGTTTTATAGCCCGATCCTGCTTCCTCTCTGATCTGTTTCCTATAGCTAGAGTTTTCCTGCCGGGCCCACAGTCAGGACAAATCTCTGTCACCCACCAGTCCCACAGCCGCTCAAACCCAACCAAGTAAACACAGAGACTTATATTGCTTACAAACTGTATGGCCGTGGCAGGCTTCTTGCTAACTGTTCTTATATCTTAAATTAATCCATTTCTATAAATCTATACCTTGCCACATGGCTTGTGGCTTACCGGCATCTTCACATGCTGTTTGTCATGGTGGCGGCTGGCAGTGTCTCCGGCTCAGCCTTCCACTTCCCAGAATTCTCTCCTCCTTGTCCCTCCTATACTTCTTCCTGCCTGATCACTGGCCAATCAGTGTTTTATTTATTGACCAATAAGCAACATGTTTGACATACAGACCATCCCACAGCAGTTTCCTGTTCTGCTAAGATGTGAGCAAGCAGCCTCATACTCCTGTCTCCACATCCTCCAGCCACTCCTTCTGCTATTCCTTCTTGTAATGATCGACCTGAACCATATCCCCTGAACTATGAGCCGGCAATGTTCCTTGCTTTCTTAAATACTTCTCCTTAGATGTTTGGTCACAGCAATAACGGAGCTTAATAAAAAATAGAGGTCCAATTTAGCTCTCCTCACCATGTGGCTTGAAACAAAACAGAGAGATCAATACAATCTGTAAATACACATCTACCTTAATTCTCATAATGTGGTCTGTTCAGCAGAGCAGTGGGTCTTGACAATACCCAGAGAACACAAAAGCTCCTGTAGTGCTGTATGCATAATAAAGGATCCTTTCAGTTCAGGACACATCTGACAGCTTGGCTTACCAGACCTTCCCTGATCCTTTGCTTAGCTCTTGGCTCCTCGATGGCTCTTCCTTACATTTTTAAAGTGCTATTTAATCCATTTAGGTCACCTCAAAGCCAGGAGAAGTAATTGTCTTAGGACCCTGAATACATAGATAGGTACACGGCAGTTTCTCAATGTACATCCATGGTGGGCTAGTTGGAAAATGCAGAGCTAAAATGTTTATGTGTATTCTGTGTATGTGTTTGCTGGGAGGAAGGGAAAGCAAAATGTAGAGGCTAGAGTCACATTTCCAGGAGCCTGTTTCCTTTAAAATGTCTCATTATCCCAGGAGCTCAAACCAGTTTTAAAAAACACTGTCACTTGTGAATCTAAACCTACCTTCCCCCTTTTTTGTTTGTTTATTTTGATGCTTTTGAGGCAGCGTCTCACTGTATAGTCCAGGCTGGGCCAGACAGCACACCCTCCTGCCTCTGCTTTCTGAGTCCTGGGTCTAAGCATTCGGCACTATCCCCCATTATGCTTCCTCACCAAAGGTCTTGAAGCACATTCTGAGACACTTCCCTGGTCTAAGACATTCAATATAGCCAGAAGGTTTCTCAGGTCCCTCCCAGCCCTGTGGTCCCTCAGCTGCTTATCAAATAATCATTCAGAGGCTTAATATTATTTACAAACAGTATGGCCTATGGCAGGCCTCTTGCTAGCTAGCTCTCATATCTTACATTAACCCATTTCTATTAATCTATGTTTTGCCAAGCATTCTGTGGCTTTACTGGTCTGCTGGCATGTTGCTTCTTGGGTGGCAGCTGGCATCTCTCTTGACTCTGCCTTTCTCTTTCCTGTCTCTCTCCATGGATTTCCTGCCTGCCTCTAAGCTGCCTTGCCATAGGCCAAAGCAACTTATTTATTCACCAATGGGAACAACATATATTCACGACGTACAGAAAGACATCCCCTAGCAATTTGGCTTCTGAGATGAACAAGGGGGATGGTATCTTTGTTGGGCCACTGTCTGTGGAAACAGAAGCAATGCCTTGTGATCTCAGGAGTTCTCTATATTTTGCACTTTTAACTTGGATTGAGCTGAGGAACTGATCCAGCAGAGGGTTGCTGAACTTGGGGCTGTCCAGCTCTACCTACAAGCTGGCTCTCCCAAGCACCCACCGACAAAGAGGAGACTTTGCCACTTGCCATGCTGGAGTATTGAGATTCCACAGGACCACAGGAAGCATTGACTTGGCGTTTACACATGATGGACATCACTCCCTGTTCTTTTATCCCCAACTGGAGCTTAACTGCCCAGCCCTGCTGACTCTGTTCAAAAGACCCCATTTGTCAAGTTCTCTTCTAATCAACAGAAACTTTCCCCACTCATCCTCACCAGTCAACTGGAATTCAGAAACCAGCTTTCACTCAATCTTCTGTGTTCACCTCGCTCCACCCTGGTCAGTCTCACCTCTCTAACCAGACAAGCCTTCTCCAAAGACAAGCCTGATTCAAACCCTGCAGAGGTTCAAGACCCCCAAGATGAAGTCAGTCTCCTTCATGCGGTTGACTGGAGCACACTAAACAGAGGCTGTCTGCTGTCTACTGGCCCCTAAGCTGTCTTTTCACAGTGCTCTATGCTTCAGAGCAGAACTTAGTCTGAGTGACCAGCTGCAAAATGGATTTCCTGAGATTACCAGATGCACAAATAGCACTTCTCTGACATAAGAGCTTTAATGTTCTGTAAGTTTGAGGCTAGAACAAGCACAGCATCCTTCGGTGAGAGAGGACTGAGACCAGGCATCAGTGATAGGACCTTAGAGAACCATTCGTTTTTTATGTGTCCTTGTGTGCAATAGGAGGAGTCACGGATGAAGTAACTCCTCAGATAGCGGAAGACACCATGACTCAAAGCTCCGTGGCTGTTGTGGTTCAACTGTGAAATGTGCCCCATAGGCTCATGTGTTTGAACATCTGGTCTCCAGCTAGTGGCAATGTTCTGGAAGGTTATGGAGCCTTTTAGAAATGAAGTCTTGCTGTAAGAAGTAGGTTGTTGAATGTGGACTTAAGGGTTTGCAGCCTTGCCCCACTTCCTGTTTCCTCTCTGCTTCGGGACTGCTGGTGGAGCACGATGGCTTGCCCTGTACCCCTGACACCAAGTATCCACTCTAGAACTATGAGCCAAGGCAAGCCCCTTTTCCCCAGGACATCCCATCACAACAGCAGAGACGTTGCACAACTAGTGAATGCATACATTTTGTGTCACACATGCCTTGTGTGCTCATTTCTGTGTGCAGGTGAACACATGCTTAACCAAGGTGAGCAGCACGCTAATGGAGGCCATGTCTGTTGTCAGAATTAACTCCTTTGGGGGCTGAAATCTGTTGTTTGGTCCATGTATCCGAGCTGGCAAGACTGAACCATTACTGTCTCATAGAAAACCCAACGCATCGTTCTTGTCTCTTCTATTGACTCCACCACAGACGAATGCCGTACGTGTTTCTTTCATTCCATTCCTCAGTAACTCCACAAAACAGACACTGTATGTAGCCTGAGCCTGAAGGAAATAAAAATCCAGACATGTTCAACCTCACCTCACAGCAAGCAGGAAGAGGGGGAAGACCACTTTTTGTCAATAGCTCAACTTTACTGTAGGGACACAATTTCTGGTACTCCACTTCAGGAGGGTGTTTGATGATGATATTGAGGAATACTGGTCTGGGTAACTTGATAAGGAAAATACATTTATTGAGCTTAGAGCTTTGGAGAGTGAACGTCCAAGCACCTTGGTTCCAGTAATGGCTGAGGTCCCCTGCTATTCCAAACAAAGGGCTGCCATTGCTGTGGGAGCTGTGGGAAAAAAAGAGATCCCACGGCAAGACAGAGAGCTGAGGTATGGGTGGGGGGCTTTGCTGTCTCCCACCCCTTAGGTCCCAGCACCTCTCAATATCACCACCCTGGGTACCAGGCTTCTAGTGAGTGAACTCAAATTACATTCAGAATACAGCACCTGCCAGCTCCAGATGGCCATAAATATTCCCCTTCATCATATGGTAAATTCCTACTAAAATTTTTATGTCTTTTGACTCTTGGAGATAAATTGTAACCTCATCAGAAATGACTTGACCTTAAAGCTAATGGCTACTACTGTAGCTCTGGGAATGTTCTAGATCCAGGGCTCCAAGGGAGTCACAATCTCTGAGGCAGTGATACCTCAACCCTTTGTCTGGATAACAGTTATGAATGAGGCTAGGCTTGATGTACTTCAACCCTTAAGACCATAGGTATTTCCTCTGGAGTCACCAAGGATAAAGCCAGTTACCAACACATGCTGGGCAATAGGGCCCGGCTAATATGTATCATGTTATCAACAACTGCTGATTTCAGCTTGCACATCTGTGACAAAGGTTGCGTCTCCTTTGATGGAGTCATTTTTGCTTCTAACTGAAGTGAGTGACTTAGAGGGAGAAAATCTTTTCACTCTAAAGTATAATGGAGAAAGAAGTATGTCCTGTTATGAACAAGTGGTAAAGTATGTGCCTGACTTACCTGTGTGTAAACTAGGGAAGACCCATCTGAGGAAATGGTTCAGTCTGTAAAATTCTTGTGGAACATGTACATCTGAGTTCAGCACCCACATATGAAACCAGGTGTCATGGTAGGAACTTTTAATCTCTGCTCTGAGGTGGTAGAAACAAGTGAATCTCTGGAGTTTACTGACTGTCCAGCCTAGCCTAATTGATGAGTACCAGGCCAGTGAGAGACCCTGTCTCAAAGAAAGCACAAAAACAAGGTAGACAAGCACCTAAGAAACTATAGTTGAGGTGATCTCTACATGCAGACTCACACCCACGTATCATGTACCTACCAACACAAACAGAGAGGGAGGGGGAGGGTAAGGAAGGAAGGGAGAGACAGAGAAAGAGAGAAAGAGAGAACATGTGTGCATCTTCCACTCAAAATTTTCAGCTCAAACCGGGCGGTGGTGCATGTCTTTAATCGCAGCACTCAGGAGGCAGAGCCAGGTGGATCTCTGTGAGTTTGAGGCCAGCCTAGTCTACAGAGTAAGTTTCAGGACAGCCAGGACTACACAGAGAAACCCTGTCTTGAAAAACTAAAACAAAAAAATCTTCAGCTCATCCAAATTCTTAGACTTCAAGAAGAGAGACCAACTTGGCTCCAATCCCCTCCATCTTCCTGGTTGGGAGGCCGTCTTCTTCCTCCTGATAGTCCGTGAAAAGACAACAAGGCTGCATTGAGGCTGCATTGCCCGTTTACTTCTCCATCCTTGGAGCACATTTTTTTTTTTTTTTTGGTCTGAGCTCTGTTGCTCCTTACCTTAAGAAAACTGAAAACTATTGAGGAGTGACTATATACCCCAGTGTCAGTCACCATACACCTTACATCTCTCCTTCTGAGTGAGACTCCATCTTGAGGGTCCTCACTTAATGTAGGACTACTTAAGGATGTGTGTTGTCTTCTTCGGGCAAAGTACAGAGTCTTGGTTTGGAAAACAAGAGAGAGAAAGAGAGAGAGAGGAAGAGAGAGAGAATGAAAGAGAGAGGGAGAGAGAGAGGGAGGTTTGATTTGGAAATTCCTTCAGCTTACTCTCCATTGATTTGTAGGTTCCTTAGAGAGAATGGACTGCAGAAAGGCACTGTCCCGAGGAGCCTTGAGCATGCTGGCTCTCACTAGCTGTGGAATGACAGTGACATACTTGTGCCCCTGTTGTGACATTTGAATGAGAAAGTGCACCTGGTTCCTTCAGATCTTGTAAGGGTGGGGCGGATGAGGAGGGGTTTACCATGATGACTTTTTAAAGGACAGAGAAAAAGAGAAACAAAAACAGGGAGAGAAAGAGAAAAAAGGAAAGAAAGGAGGAGGAGGAGATCTTACTGTTCCTGGTGACTCAGCCATTAAATGCCCTCACATCCTGAAGTAAGGTGAGGGATCAGAGGTGCACAGGCCAGCACTCCCCCTCTGGAGTTCCTACGCCCCCCCCCCTCCATACCAGATGCCCTCATAGGATCTGTTTCCTGAGCACCATTGCCAAGTTCAATCTTCCCATCATTTTGTGGTAGAAGAAAAATAACCCATCTCCTCAGAGTGGCTACCTCAGTGTAATGTAGGAAATTATAGTCACAACAAGGAGTTAGAAACTTAATGAAGAGTTGAGAAATAGAAAAGAGGGGCCTGTGAGCAGAGCCAGGATCCTGGAGGTACCTTGGCCTGGGACAGCTGAAATCAAAGGGACTCGTGAGAGACCATCGGTGGCCTCACAGAAGCCCTTTAAGGTGCAAGCCGAAGGGAGATTCATTTCTCACAGGCTGTCAGTGTGCCCAGAGAAAGAGAGAGTCAGCAAGTTTCTTTGATTCATGGTGACACCATACTGTGTTGTGACAAGCGGTGACACAATCAGTAAACAAATGACATGCAGGTCCCTTGGGGGTGGTGATGTCATGGAGACCCATGACGGGGCCTGGGAGTTAGTCAGAGACTCGGTAAGATGGTGTCATTGGAGTGGAGTGAAGTTTTCACCTCAGCCTGATGTTATATTTATGCATTTCCTTGAGCGTTTATCTATACTCTTTGTAAAGCCAGGCCCCTCACCTCCTGAAATATTTATAATGAAGGATCATCTCCCAGGAAGAATCCTAACTACTGGTTCTTCATTGCACACCATCCTCTTGGGGCTTTTTTTTTCTCTTCTTTCTCCAGGTTAGTACCATTTCTTTGGCTTGCAAATGAATTATTATTTTTTTCAGAGATTACCTCCAGAAAAATAATGCCTCTCACATTTCAAATTTCTTAGGTTTTGTTTTAGATACTGCTGTCGGAACCATGAGTTCCTTTTAGTCACATCCAGCACCTACTCTCTGCTACATCCAGACAGGGTGCCCCATGCACCCAAGTTATTACTCAGAAGGAACCCTTCCTGTGAGCATATCTGTTTCTTTATAGGCATAGGAGTGAAGAAGAAGGGGTTTATCTTGCCTCATCCCACACCACTACACAACAGGAGAGCTAGAGTCTTACATAAAATACAGGCATGGGAGAGAAAGGCAGTCCAGGCTGAGGCTCCTGTCCTGGGAAAGACAGGGATGGAGGAGGGAGCTTGGAACTGGCCAAGAGCAGGCAAGAACCCTTCAGAGTGTCTGGCACCTGTAGGGACCTTTGGATGCCTCCCTGCCTCTAGCTGTGCACACTGTGTTAGGCTGAGAGAGAGCCACTCTGCATGGAAGGGTCTTATTTCAGGTCCTTCCTGCTGCAGCTTCAGAGAGAACAAAGGTATAAGTTGTGTGTGTGGGGGGGGAGGTGTTCCTCCATGCACAGCACAATTTAGCAACATTGCCAAAATGAGGGGCAGCTGAGGTGAAGCCATGCATCCAGAGGAGGTCATTTTCAGATCAGCCTCTCTGAGCTCTTATTTCAATCCAGAAGATCCTCTGCCCAAGGCCCATGCTCCATAGTGCCACCAGTAGAGTGAGGCTGAACTTGAAATCACCCCATATTGATGTTTTAATTGTGTGTTTATATATATGTGTTCTTGTTTATGCATACCTATAGGTATGTGCAGACGTATATGAAGCCCAGAGGTCCGTGTTGGGTGATTTCCTCAATCTCTACCTTAGTTTCTTTTGAACTCAGTGCTACCTAATTTGGCTAGACTGGCTACCCAGTGAGCCCCAGGGATGTTCCTGTCTCCACTGTTCCAGGGCTGGGGTTATAGACATGATTGTTGTTCCTGGCTCTTCTAGCTGGGTACTGAGGACCAAATTGATGTACCAAATTCAACTTGTATCAGAACACTCTACACAAAGGTAAGATTAGACACCCTAAGGTAGAGGCAGGGCTGTCCTGCCAGTGATAACATTGAGATGGGCACAGCAGTCTTAAAAGTTGTTCATGAAACCCTGTCTCGAAAAACCAAAAAAAAAAAAAAGTTGTTCATAGGGAACTATATGAAAAAAAGACATGTATTTAGCTCAAAGTTATGGAAGTTCAAGTTCATGGGACTGACAGTTTTTTTCACACTGGCAAGACCTTATGGTAGATGGTGTCACTATGGTGAGAAATCCTGCAAGAAGAAGGACAAGATGAAAAGCCAGAGTTACTAGGAACAACCAGTGTTTCTTCTTCTTTTTTAATTTTTTCCCCAACCTCCATCCCCTCCCCTCTACCCCCGATCCTGCCCCTATTTTACCCAAGAGATCTCATCTATTTCCCTTTCCCAGGGTGAACCATGCATCTCTCTTAGGGTCCTCCTTGTTACCTAAGTTTCCATAGGGCTGTATATTGGTGAAATTATTAAGGCCACTCCACGTAGTTAAAAGGGAGGTTTATTTTGTGGGGTAACTTACAAGTGAATGGATAGTTTACAGAGTCTGGGAAAGGCATGGCACAGTCCGGCGGTGTTCTCTGGCTACCCACTACAGTTGTGGTTTTCCTTTGCTTTATATCTACTATCCACTTATGAGTGAGTACATACTGTATTTGTCTTTCTGTGTCTGTGTTACCTCACTCAGGATGATTTTTTTTCTAGTTCCATCCATTTGCCTGCAAATTTCATGATATCATTTTTCTTTTCTGCTGAGTAATAAATACTCTGTTGTGTAAATGCACCACATTTTCTTTATCCATTCTTTGGTTGAGAGGCATCTAGGTGGTTTCCAGGTTCTGGCTATTATGAATATGTTGCTATGAAAACAGTTGAGCAAGTGTCCTTGAGGTATGGTGGAGCATCCTTTGGGTATATGCCCAAGAATACAACCAGAGTTTCTAAAAACTTACTTTAGTTCCTGCTAAGGCACACTGCCAGTTACCAAGGACTTGTTACTGGCCCTTCCTTTAGTGTCACCATACTGAGTACCAGACTGCTAAGGCATGGGGCCTTCCAGGAAGTCTCAAGTAATATTCCAACTATCGTCTTGGTTCCCCATCATCTCTGCATTCTGCTTCAGCATTATTCTTGCTCGGCATATATCATGGGGCTGAGTGAGCAGAAATCTACTTGTCAGTTTCCTAAACAACATACACTGGAGCAGTCCTCAGCTTCTGAGTCTGCTGAGCTCTGACCACCTCCCATGACTTGTGCTTTGAATGTGAAATGTCCCAACAGGCTCATGTTCCCAGTGGATGCTGATGTTTTAGAAAGTCCAGAATCTCCAGGACGTGGAACCTCCTTGAAAGAAGTAGGTCACTGTGGGTGGGGCTTGGAGTTCATGGTGGACCCTGTCTGGTCTCTACTTCCTGTTCCACCAGGGTGTGAGGCAGTGAAGACTGCAGGTTGCCTCCTGTCATCCGTGCCTTCCCCACCATGACAGACTGGGCCGTTAAGCTGTGATCCCAAGTGAGTCCTTCCTTCCTGAAGTTGCTTCTTTGAGGACTTTGACCACTAACACCCTGCGAAAACAGAAAAGGTAAGACTGAAGTGTGAGATACAGAAGAGTGCCCTGGAGAGCAGTCAGCCCAGCACTGATGCCCTCAGAGAGAAGGAAAGAAGGTAGAGAGGAGAAAGAGAAAGAAGAAAGAGAGAAACAACAGGAAATAGACCTCTACTGCAGGGCATGATTTTTGAAAGATTTGCTGAAATATATTTCTACAGTTAAACATTTCCTCATCTGGACAGCTACACTCAGCATATTTCAAAAAGTTCAAGTTACTAAGAGTGATTTTTTTCTTTGTTTGTTTTTGACAACCATTCAGTCAAAACACAAGGAAATAACAGAAAAGATGCTGTAAATCCAATCACATTTAAAGATTAAATGCCTTTAAGTAACCCACTAACCAATGTAGAAATTATAATGGAAACAGAATATTATGAGTAGAATTGTAATGAAAATACCATATATCACAATTTTGTCATGCAATTGAAACACACCTTAGAGAGGAAATTTTATATTTAAAGTAAAAGTCTGAAAATAATGAGCCAGGGATTGTCTCAAAAACTGAGACTCACAAAAACTTGTAAGTGTAACAGTGGAAGAAAAGACCAAAATAAAAATAATAAAGGACATAAAATATGAAAGTGGGATATCAGTGACTGTGACCGTTCCTCAGAATTAGACAGCAGTAAAGCAGAAGGCCTGAGCCATAGATAAGAAGGATTAGTCACTAAGGACCAGGCAGATGTCACAAGTTAGGGGAACAGCGATTGGAACATCTCTAAACTAATAGATCAGAAAATTATTTAGGCAAAACATCCTAGAATATGTACTTGGCAAAACTATATCCCCTACAAAGAATATCATTCTTAGAAAGACAGTCAAATTTCTAAGCAAATAGAAACATCTACTAACAAAACTCTTAAATCTAAATAGTTTTACTTATACTATAACCTCCATGTTTCATAAATTCTCTTCACACAAGGCAGCCCCTGTACCTGCTAAACTTTCATCAGAGTGAAATAGTCAGCACCATTACAACTGCACTGAAATCATGTACGACATGAACTGAAATCAATGCATAATCAAAACAGGAAACAAAACCCCAAAGTACTGTTGAGCTACGGAGGAGCAGTGGGAGCGTGCTTGCTGACGTTGGCATCTGGGGATCCTCAATGGTGTGTAAACTTGTACATGGCTCAACAATAAATGCACTCCATAGAAAAATCCCCGAGCAAACAGAAGGGAGAAGATGGGGGTGGGGTGGTGGTGGATACAATCACATTTCATTGTCTACACATATGAAATCCTCAAAGAATAAAAAAGAGAGAAATCCAGTATAGGTATAACCTGAAAAATGCACAAGGGCACTTATTGTAGGAATGTTCATAAATAGCCCAAAATTGGAAGAAGTCCAAGTAACTGCCATCACTTCAATGGGTAAAAACTTTGCAGAATCTCTAGACAATGGGGCATTGTTTACCATGCTTCCCATGAACGATGGGCTGACTAAAAATATGTCCAGAAAAAAAAAAGAAGGAAAGAATTCATGTTGTGCAAGGCAGCTTAAATAAAGTCCATATATGAGTGAAACTGTAACAGTAGGTTCCATACCTGAATGGTGACTGCAGGCCAAGGGACAAGGTAGTTGCTAAATAGTATATCATAGTCTTTTTAAAATCACATGTTTTCTATATAAGAAATCTATTTTTTCATTTTATCATTTTTAACTTATTATTTGACAGTGTCATACTTATATACAATTTTTTGGTCATCATATTCACCCAACTACTGTCTCTTACCTGCCAGGCACTTCCAACATCCTCCACCCCCAACTTTCCCCTCCCTTCATGTCCTCTCTCTTTTTAAACAAGTTCTTTTTTTTTTGGTATCCCACAGAGTCTAGTCAGTGTTTTCAACTGGAATACTGACTGACCTTGGTGTGGTCTTGTTCAGGTCTTCTGTAGATAATTACAGCTGCAGTGAGTTCACAGACACCAAGGCCATGTCATGAGTCCAGGAGCACTTCAGCATACTTACCTCCATTCTACGCTTTAAGCCCTTCCCATCTGCCCTTCATGGGACATTTTGATGCTGGTCCTTGATTCATTGGTCGAGCCCTAAAGTTAGGTTTCACAGCCCTTAAAATGCCAGCTTTTCTCACCCCGCTTTCCGAGCAGGGCGGCATACAGGCTAGTTCTGTCACCTTGCTGTGGGATGGAAGTGCAGGAAAATCCCAAGGAGGGTTAGGGTGGTCTTGCATCTGCCAGGGCCCCTGACTTCAACACACTATTCTTACTCAGACACCTAGGCCACAGACAGGGATCCAGTGCTACAAGCATTCAGATTCTGTGGGCATCTGAAGATGGTTGCTCATGTGATACAGATACATGCAATATGATTTCAAACAAGAGTCATGGGAATATCTAAAAATCAGTTGCTTTTGTGTGTGAAATACAACGTCTTCCGAATTCCGTGGGGACAATTTCTTCTGTTACCTTCTGCTCCCGTCCTTTGAACACATCTGCATACTGGAATTAATAAGGGTGGGGTAGGGAGTGTATGTCTGGAATATACAGATGTTCTAGAAGTTTATCCCCAACCTGCACAGTTCTTAGCAATAACTACCATTGCCTAAATACATGCATTTTGGGAATATCTGACTGACTTCCTTTATTTTGTGATAGAAGATATATTTCACACAGATTCAGTAACTGTGGGAAGGATTCTGAGGACTCAGGACCATGAGGAGTGTGATGTTTCCAGCCCATGGTTGCAGGTTTTGACACTCTCCATTAGCATGGAAACACTGCCACGTTGCCTTGACATGGCAGGCTGTCTCCTCCTGATGTAAGGTAGCTGGGTAGTTTGGCTCAGCAGTATTTTTCTGTGCAGAAGTAAGAACTATAGAAAACATAGATCAGGAACTTTTAACTTTAATATCATAATCATGAGACTGTACAGTTCCTTTGAGATGATCAGATGTTTTATCTTGAGGAAATTATTTCAAAAGATGGATAAAAGTCTGACTTTTCATGTAGGGTTACTGGCTATGTTGACCACCCTCAAAGGTACTGAAAAGAATAGAAAAGGTGTTTATATTCAGAAAACTCTAAAGCGACATTTTTTTTCCTTCTTAAGGATATCACAATTAGCAATCCAGCAAATCTAGTCATTGAGTCTAATGAATGGAGATATCTGATTTAAAAAAGAGTTACTTGTAGGTAGAGAGCTGCTCACAAAGGACATGCTTTCTGTTCCCAATAAGATACTCCTGGGCCCTACCTGTCATTTGGGATCAGATCACTCCATGAGCTTAGAAAGGAGTGTTAGAAACTGTTGTCCAGGGCAGGTGTGTCCTGTGAGTGCCTCCTACTTCAAGAAGGAAAACATCATCAATGCTAGGATATCGTTTCTTTCTAAGCTTTTGTCTGCTTAGCAATTTTATTGATGAGGAAAGGTATTTGAGCAATTCCTTCCTGAACTGACTCACTTTTCTGTCTGAGCCAGCCTGTCTCTCCTAAGCCTCTCTGTTAACACCAAAGGGAAATGCAGAGGCTTGATGAGGCTGTAAGAATTAGGTCCAGTTTCATCTGGAAAGATTTTGAAGGAATATGACTCTGAAGTCATTTGGTGCCTCAGCTGAGACACTGAGTCTGGTGAGACTTTGAGAATGATGTCACAAAAGACATGATTCATTTTGCTCATTTAGGCTTTTGTTCATAGTTAAGATAACCCCGTTCGAGGCTCCACTGTCGGGTTCACTAGTTGCTTGACTTAGAGGGACATATTTACATTCTATAAATTTAGAAGAGTGAGGATAGAATTACCTTGAAGTCCAGGTGAGGGCCTATACCTGAAAATGCATGGGAAGGCAAGGAGTCTGGCTTAGCAGGTGTACAGGCGATGCTTGCTAAGATACCCACCTGCAGAGCCATGGTTATGACATTCATACATCAGTCATCAGCTTTTGAGTACAACTCAATTTTAGGTGCGTCCTTTAAGGGTATCATAGTGAAAAGGTAAGTCTGAAGAGATGGCTTGGCTGATAAAATGTTTTCCTCACAAGTCTGAAGACCTTCATTTGAGTTGTAGAACCTACATGAAGAAGCTAGATATGGCACTGCATACTTATAATCCCAGCAATGGGGAGAAGATGGTTCTCTGGTTAGCCTGTCTTGCCTAATAGGAAAGTGCTAGGCCTGTCTCAACAAACATGGTGGACACAAGGAACTACACCAGAGGTTGTTCTCTGGTCTTTGGACACATGACCCCATACACACACACACACACACACACACACACACACACACACACACACTCACGTGTGCACAAGACACCCCACATACAGCATACATAGTTACATTGTGGGGAGGAGGGATGGATCAGTCTTATAGATTTTGCCTTTCAGTGAATGCCTTTATAAACTCCATGGCTGGTTGAGTTTTGTTACTATGAGGTGTGTTTCTTCTTTGATTGACAGATTCTTGTGCATCTGTATGACTATGGTGCTCCAAGTTCATACATAGCGTGATGGTTTGTGGAGGTGGGGCCTTTGGCAGGTGACTGGGTCCTCAGGATAGTGCCCTCTTCCTGGAGTTAGCGTCCTATGTGAAGGGCAGAAAAGGAGGTGCTCTTTTCTGCCATGTGAGAACACCACAAAGAACAGGGGTATCCCAGGCCAGCAAGTGGCTCTCACCAGACAATAGACCCGTGGAAATGCTGATCTTGGGTTTCTAGGACAGATTCACAAGACCTCTATTGAAATATGTCATACTCTGTCTCAGTCTCTCTGTTCTCATCCTCTCTCCCTCCTCCCTCCTCCCCCCCCCCCCCCTCCCTCCCCCCCTCCCTCCCTCCCTCCCTCCCTCCCTCCCTCCCTCTCTCTCTCTCTCTGGATCTCCCTGTGATGATCTGGCTGGCCTTGAACTCCTGTTTCTGGCTCCTGAGTGCTGGGATTAAAAGCATGTGACACCACACCCAGGTGCAAGGTCTCTTTTAAAATAATTACCACAGGAGCATGGCAGCTGTAGTCACCACTGTCTGTGTTTGGTGCTGCTCCTGCCTAATTTTGCAAGTACTCTTAACCGAGGGGTTATGAAAAATAAAATAAATAATGTGATTGCTATTCTATCATTTGCCTTTTTGTAAAAATAATTCAGCCAACAGAGCAGTGTGTAAAATACAAATGGAAGCTGTCCCTTTTATCCCCTGCTCTGCCCTGAGCTCACTCCTGTCTTCCGAGATTCTGATTTTTGTGACTCTGTGATTATCAGTGGCCTTTGCTTTTATAGGTAACTACACACACACATTATCTTCTTTCTATTGTATCAAACAGCATGCGAATAGTATTCTACACACCATTCTGAAATGTGTTCTTTGCGTGAATCTATATTTGGCAAAATACTTTCTTGTATATATATATAAACCTAAGCCTGTGTTGTATTTTTACTTCATATTTTTAAAGATTTTTTTTTCTTTCAAAGAACCGTGGTTGTTTAAAACCGTTTTTCAGTGAGTGTTGTATTAGATGCCCTTCCCGGTGTGTCCCTTTCTATGTGACTGCAGATACTTCTTCAGGATGGTGTCCCAAAGAGCAGTTCTGGGCAAGGAGTGAAGAGAATGACATTTCTCCTCTGTGGGTCCCAGCTCCTCAGTTAGAAGGCAGAGCTGAATGACCCCCATCCAAACATTCTAGAACGCCTTCATGGGCAAGCTATCTCTTCTTGTAAACTTCTTTTCCCATTCATGCTCTAAGGCTTAGAAATGTCAAGATCCTATTGCGGCCTTGGATCTTTGCAGGTTCCTGCATCTTTTTGACTCCAGGGTGTAAGTAAGAGACAGGCTCTGTGCTTTGGAATCCCACAGAGCATTGCCTCTGTCATGGCACTCACTCCCCAAGATGGTGAAGCTTGGCAGTTGGACTCCTGCTCATGGGAGTTGCTTGTCTCATTATACCCTCCATTCTGTAGCAGCTGGTTGGAAAGAATGGTGGAATGGTGCAGCACGGTCCTGCAGCTGCTTATAAAATAATCACTCAGAGGCTTAATATTATTTACAAACTGTATGGCCTATTGCAGGCTCCTTGCTAGCTAGCTCTTATAGTTTAATTCAACCCATAACTATTAATCTACATATCGCCACGTATTCCGTGGCTTTACCTGAATCCCAGTACATGCTGCTCCCAGGACGGCAGTCTGGCTTCTCTCCCACTCTGCCTTCTCTTTCTTGTCTCTCCCCTTGGATTTTCCACCTGCTTCTAAGCTGCCTTGCCATAGGCCAAAGAATGGAATGGAATGAACTTTTGGGAACTCAGATGTTCTCTAAGGCACCTAATGCTTTTTCATATTGAAAATTAAGGCCTGCCCAGCATGGGCTTAGACATCAACTGAGTTGCATTTGTACTGTTTTAAAGTACGGAATCCTCCTCCTCCTCCTCCCTCCTTCTTCTTTCCTCCTCCTCCTTGTTTTTTGTCACAAGCTTGCTATATTTCCACAAATCTAAATGGCTTTTGTTGCACGACACTTATTTGTGAGTTCATACATGCCTGAAGCTTGACCTAGAGAGAGCACTACCTATGTTTGCAGTTGTTAAATAAAAGGTTGTCTCTTTGTGTCTCTAGGAAATTAACCTGTGCTATGTGAATGTTCTATCATATGGTCTGTAACTGAGCAACACCCCTAGCCCTTTGATGCTTGAAAGATCTAGAAAGGTCTATGAGCCAAATGTTCTCTGAGGAGCCTAATGCTTATATATTTTTATGGAATGTTGTGAAGGTTGCAAGACCAAAGGGGGTAAGCCCACAGTAATGCACAAGGAAGGTAGCAAAGGATGTTTGTCTGGATCTTCTCCGCAGCCTCCGATGGGGCGTTCTTCCTCCAGAAGAGGGTAAGATAGCAGCATCCTGGGCAGGAGAAGGAGGAGATGTGAGGATGTCTGTTCCTCTGCTGATCCTTTCCCAGCTTTCAGCCTTGAAATAACCACTTTGCCAGTCTGCCGGTGTGTGGCATTCTGAGACGCGGTGTTCTGATCCACCACACACTGCACAAAGGTGGCGGCGTCAACATACAGAGAGCTCACCGGGCCTGGTGGCACAGGCCTGTAATCCCTGCCAAGGGGGGCCAGTTCTCAAAGGTCTGTCAGACTGCGAGGTCAGCCAGGCAGCTGGTCCAGACCCTATCTCCAAATAATAAGGCCTAGAAAGAACTGGGATATGGCTAAGTGGTGAAGGGTTGGCATAGCACATGTGAGGTGCATCTCCCAGGTCCCCCAGGGCCATATATATATAAAACGGTATAGACTCTAATGTAGAGGAAAATAGAAGATTTAAAGCCCCACTCAAGTACAACCACAGAAGCTGGGGCTAATGTATACCTTCCTTATGGATAACATTGAGATAATTAGAATTCTATCCCAATTTCAACCACCCAAGTATTTTTATGTCATGGTTTCACTAATTTTTTTTATAGACTTAATGTCATTGTTCATAGATATTTGTCAGCCATAACTTTATTGTCATTTCAATCTCAGAATGATTGATTACGACAGATATTAACTGATTAAAGATGAACATTAACCATGCATACTTCTAAACTGCAAAAGTAAGTATTTTGCTGAAAATTTTGAGGGACAATACACATTGGACTAAGCCATGTTATAATATATTCATTGACTCTGATGCTATAAAGAATATTATGTATTGTTACTGATTAAAAAATTACTATGAAACATTGTAACATTACTTCCCACAAAGCTGCTGGCCCTGTTGATGCTTATGTTGTCGTTTTAAATAAAAGGGGGTTTTGTTCTACTGTGTGGACACAGCAGAAAAAGTAACAACAGCCTAGAGTGTGTTTTGAATCTGTGTATCAGTGCCAATCAGTAAAATATATATATATATATATATAATAAAATGTATATTTAATCAAGTAGAACCAAACTCCTCAAATCATGAATTTTTAAATTACCTTAAAGTCCCCTCCAACTCAACCCTGGCTCCCTCCCTACACAGCTGGCTATGATTTCCCTCTGGTCCAGGTACCCAGCATTTGTTCCTGATTAGCTGGCTTGTGGTAAACACCAAATCAGAGCTGTTCTCCTGCCTGGAGAGCCCCTCATCTCCACAGAGGGAATTCATCTGACCACATGCTGTTTTGTTTTTTTTTTTCCACAGTCACTTGTATTTAAATCAGAGTCACAAGCCCTTTTTCTTCAGCTCCTTCTATCCCTGCCTGCCCCCTCCCCCGCAGGCCTGGTATATTTTCCTTAGCATTCACAATGTTAATTGGAGTTACATGTGTGTGTTCAGAGCTGATGGAGCTTCCAGATGTGACTTTTGTAAGCAAGGCTTTGTGGACAGGACCCCCCCCCCCCACCCCCACCCTGACTCCATCATATTTCAAATGCTATTTTTTTTTCCCTGCAAAAGATATCTTCAATTAGGGGGATTCCAAAGGACCCAGGCATTTTTAGGATCAAGCGTAACATGAAATAGAAAATTACAATCGTGTTCTCTCAGATCATCTGAGTTTGGTTCTTAATCTCCCCCCCCCCACACCTTACTTTCTGTGCTACAAATTCAGAGGAGCCTAAGAAGGCATTCTCAGAGAACATACCTCTGCTCTTCACTTTAAAAACTCTCAGTCCTGCTGGCTTCACTGTAAATTGAGAACAGTGCTTGAAATCATGTAAGGATGACAATATGTTCAGAATTGTGTGTGATCTGCCTGACATTAATTTTGTGACTTTACCTAATTTGTGTGTGTGTATGTGTATGTGTGTGCATGCCTCTGTGTGTGTGTATGTGTATGTATGTCTCTCTGTGTGTGTATGCCTCTGTGTGTGTATGCGCGCACGTGTGTGTGTGTGTGTGTGTGTGTGTGTGTGTGTGTGTGTGTGTTTGTCCTAGAGAGTATCTGGGGAAGGAAACACAAATGACACAGGAGACGGCTCTGTGAAAGGAATGTTGGTGCAATTAAACCTCATTTGCTACAGGTCCATGCAAAAGCACAGATGTATTTCTGTGGTCTGGGGCCAGGGCTGCTTTTATTTGTCAAGAATTCTCTCATCTTTTAAGCCAGTGGATCTTGAGTTTCTTTACTGGAATTTCACAAAGCCCCACTCTCAGTAACAAAGGGCACCCTTGGCTTTTGATGATATGCATTTCTATGTCACGTGGCTTGAAAACAGATTTCAAATTCGTCAGGTTTGGTTAAAAAAAAAAGAAGAAGAAGAAGAAATAATATCACAAAACGAATCATGTCGTACTTAAAGTCCAATGAGGCACCAAACAGGGGAGACGTTCCTTTCACTCAGTCGGGGAGGCTGGGAGAGAATTCTCCATCAGTCACCAGGCACCCTTTCCAATCATACTGTCAGCTCAGCTCTCAGCCATTTGTGGGCTCATCTGTAGCCCTGAGCCAGTTCTCCTTCACTGGCAAAGGCAGATGCCAAAACAAGTCATTACCATGATTATTTTGGTTCGAGATTAAATCCTTTTACAGAGGACACATTTATCTTATTTTTGGCCTGGGTTTTTATTCACCGTGTATGTTGGAATAAAAACGTGTATAGTGCATGTTTATGAATGCCAGGATACTTACAAATGCCACCCAGATGTTAATTTGATGCATTCTTACCCTTTTCTGACTCTTTTCCCTTGTTTTTTGACCATCTTTCTTTTCATTTCTGTTTGGAAATACACAGCAAGTAACATGCAAATTGTAACTTCACACATTTTAAAGAAAAGCAGTAAATTGTGCCCTCCCCCCAGTATTTTAATAAGAAAATATTCAGCTAGGAAAAATTCAGTCTGAAATCCAAAAATGAAAACCAACTGTGTGATGGTATACTTTATTTTATGGGCTTGTTTTGATCCATTAATCAGTCCAAGACCAGAAATTCTTTGGGTCCATATTTCAATGCCAATATTGGTGTGAGCTGTAAAATTCCAGGCTAAAACGCTGAGTGGGGTGCCTATTTCATTCTTATTAACTGAAATACTTTAAAAACCAAAGTGGTTAGATGTAATAATTTTATTAGTCTGTAATAGTTATTTTATTAACATTTTTCTCCAAGGATTCCAACCCCCCCCCCAATGATGAGGGCTCTGCAATTTCAGACAGTATGATGGATGCTACTTTTCTATGACAAGAATTTTAACAGCCCTTCTTCAGCACTCAATGCACACCCAATTATGCATCTGAGCTGGTAACCTTGAATTTATGTTGCCATGGTGACAAACTGGTCATGCATTATGGATTATCATTGAAATTCTACACCCCTACCTAGCATAATGGGAGTTGGGGACTTAATCAAATCAGCCATTCTGTGCGGCACACACTGAAGAACTACTCTTATTGTTCGGGGGCCGGGCAAGGAAGCAGGCCTGATGAGATGGCAGCTGTAGCAGGCAGCCTGATAGATGGCCCTTCTATACATCTGTGAACGTATAGACACATGGTGTTCAGTGCCTGCCATTTCCAGCTTAGGCAGCAGCTGGTCGGATAACCTCTGCTGTCTCACCTTGATGTCACGGAGCACTGAACAGAGACTGAGACTGTTGTGCGCGGGGACGATGACACTGAATTTATACTGTGTGGTAGAGAGGGTAGGATGATTACAGAGTTCGGGCAGGAGGGCTGGCGAGGGACTGGGAGGGGCTGGAAGGGGCTAGGAGGGGCAGGTGTTTGGATGGGCAAGGCTAAGGGTGGCCAGAGCCTGGTGGGACTGGACTAACACGGATTCCATTATGCAAAGAAAGACAGATGCATGAGTGGGGTGGGTTTTGCCTTGGGCACACCAGGTTGCTGCCTTTGGTAAAGCCTGGAAATTCCAGACAGAACTGATCTTCTTACATAGGCCAAGCATCTTCTTGCTCTGTAGGTAAGCACTATCCCAGTCAGTCTCTGCTTGTTACAATAAATAAATAAGTAAACAAATAGATAAATAAGTACCAGCTACTTAACGTCAAAGAAGCAAGTTGCCTTACGAGAGCAGCATGCAACCAGGGAGGGGAGAACATTAACCACGTGGCTCCTTTCTTCCCAGGACAGAGTGAGTGTAGACTAGTGACACACAGGAGATCACAGGCTTTTTTTTTTTTTTTTTGGTTTTTTTTGGGGGGCGTGTGTACAAATGGACTTATTAAATGCTATTTTTACTACAAATTATCGAATGAATGCAGTGGTTCAAGAAGACGGAGGTCTTTGAGCAGAGCATCAAGCTTCAGAAATCTCAGGGTCTGTGTGAATGCTCGTTAATCAAAGACTGAACCATTCTAATTATGCTGTTCTTTTACCTGCCCTTCCGTCTCATGACTTTATCCCATGCTTATCAGCAAGGTCACTTAACACCCCTGGAAGCCCTGTCCTTGCATAAGCAAGTGTTCTGGCTATTTCTTTCCTGGGACAGTTTCTATTCTCTTGATTATATTATTCCATGGTTTTATTTTTTTTTTTTGCCTATTTGTTTGTTTGTTTGTTTTCTATTTATTTTGCACAGATTTTCAAACTTAAAACTGAAAATCGGTCATTTGGTGTGGAAGGCTTCTTCATGTGTGCAGGCAGAGAGGTCTTTCGTCAATATTTCATAAGACTTTGGGTGTCTCTCCTGGCACAGTGGGGCTGGCTGACTGCAGAATAAGCAAAATGTCTTGCTGAGGAAACATGTCTTGACCCAACAAATGAAAATGGTTCCACAGAAACGGTTGCGCCTTCCAGGGTCATGCTTAGCTGACTAGAAAGCATCCCTGTGAGGTCTGCAGACAGGAAAAGATCTCAGGAGCCAACCAGGTCTGTGGCAAGGAAGGGGCTGGCTCTTTAAAAGTCTTAAAATCAGGTCAATATTACACATCTAAAAGCCCTCAGGGATCCGTGATTGACAGGGTTAGGTGCACAGAAAAATTTAAAATTTGATGGATACTGTAAAAATTATTTTCTTAGTGCTCTCATAGGCTACCTCCACATTCATTCTCAACAGAAATATTATTTTAAGATGCAAATGTCATTAAATGATACATTTAAAATAAAAGTACAGGACATAAAACTCAATATCTGAGCGGGAAATACAGGTGGGGTATGTGTGGCTGCTAGGTGTCTTTGAGGGATACAGCTTGTGTCTAGACAGGGAGGCTATTTATTTCAAATGAATGGAAAACAATGTTCTCTAGAAATTTCTCTCTCTCCACACATGCACAGGCAGCAGCATTAATAGATTATCACAGAATCTGCTTTATTTCATTTCCTGTTTTTCCTCTGAGGTGGCATTTAGTGATTCTTTTTTTTTTTTCTTCAGAAGTGTAACAGCAGAGCAGCATGTTAGCATCTGTCTGGCACTTCAAGTTCTAAACATGTATTTAAATTTCCGACAAAAGGAAGCAATGAACTCAGTCATTTCCATAAACACATAATACCTTTAAGATGCAGGAGATCGAAAGCAACACTGCCTGTTTTCTCCAAAAATGGTCTTCAAATGGTCAATTTACCTCACAAGGGTCTCTAAACAAGAATGCTACTCATAGTTTATGAAAAGTGTATGTCTAGTTTTTGTGAAATTTTAAGGACATACTTTGTTTAATTTATATAATAAATAATCTATTTACTCTGTATACAGAAAAAAGAAGTCAGTCCTTAAAATTATGAAAGGTAATAGGGATGCATTCCAACAAAGACAGTGGGTCTTACCACATGGCTTAAGTCAAGCTTCTTGTCAATTGTGAAGATGGAAATGTGGAGCTGACAGTCATTTAAGGCCAAAAGAGCCACTTCACTGAATTATTACAGCCTCTGCTATGCTGGTCCATCAACTCTGCTAGATGGTCCAATGAGAATTAACTATGTTTTCTTTAGTTTACTAAATTATTTTTGATTTTTAAAATTCATTTTTAACTGATACATAAAAATATTTAAAAAAATGTGTAAATTTGTGGGGCTCCATGTAGCATTTAGATACATGTATACACATTCTGTGAAACTTAAATTTGTTTCCCTAAGCATTTATTGTTTATCTGTGGTGGAAAACATTTAAAACCATTTCTTCTAGTTTTAATTTTCTTAGATTTATTTTTCTGTGCATGAGTGTTTTGCCTGCATGTATCTGTGTGCCCTATGCGTGTGCCTAGCACCAGCAGAACTAGAGGAGAATGCTGGATCCCCTGGAATTGGAACTGCAGATGGCTACAAGAGTCCATATGGGTGCTGGGAACTGAACCCAAGAAGAACAACAAGTGCTCTTAACTGTTGACCCATCCTAGTCTATTTATTTATTTTTAATGTATATGACCTGAGTTTCTATCTACTGTCACCCACTCTGCACAGCACACCACACCTTCCCGATCCCATTGACCAACATCTCCCCACTGCATCATCCACAGCCTTTGGTCACCACCATTCTACCCTCAAATTCAATGAAAGCAAAAGTTCAGATTCTCCACACAGGAGCCTATCTGGTACTTACATTTCCATGCCTGGGTTGTTTCCGTTAACATTGCACTTTCCAGTTCCCATCATGTTGTTGTATATGACAGAATCTCATTTTATTTATTTATTTATTTATTTATTTATTTATTTGTTTGTTTATTTGTTTGTTTGTTTGTTTGTTTTCGAGACAGGGTTTCGCTGTGTAGCTTTGCACCTTTCCTGGAACTCACTCTATAGCCCAGACTGGCCTCGAACTCACAGACATCCACCTGCCTCTGCCTTCTGAGTACTGGGATTAAAGGCGTGCGCCACCACCGCCCGGCTGGGAGGAGGTCTTAAATACAGGCTTACAGCACAATGGGAGAACCCTGGAGGGCAGAAGTTCACTATCAATGTTTTACAATCTTGCATCTAAGCTGTTAACACCCATTATGCAGGATACACAGACAAGGAACTTCCCTTAAGCATTCAGGAGGTTGAAACCTGGGAGGGAATTAGCATAGGGAGGATATCAAGGTCACAGTCAGCAAGCAAGGCAACAGTTACCCAAAACAGGAGCCAGGACCCTACAGGACCCCTTTTACTAATAAATGAGCTTCTGACTTAGGTTGCATGGGATGTCAGCAGGTCACCTTACCTGTCATGGAGATGCCTGCCCAGGCCACACAGGCGCTCTGTCTTAGGTTGAGTTAACATGGCAGAGACCTATTGGGCCTTCGTGAAAACCTCTCCCCTTCTGATGTGAATGGGGATTGAGAGCCCAATATGGCCAGCCTTGGCAAGCATTAACATAAGCCTAGGAACTGTAGCCATGCAGTTGGATTCTCCAGAAGGTAATGTATGGTAACTGCTTTTTCAAGTATGTTTGAGAACGTGTCACCCAGACACCTTAGAGAGTAAGGATAGTCCTGAAGGTCACTGACCTCCATTTGTTAACAGTAGCATGCCAACTAAGCCTTTTCATTTTCACAATCCTCTTCAAGCTGGTGTAGTACCTACTTTTCAGGAGTGGCTCTGTGCAACATTTATTGGCCTCCTGAAATTCATTTAGCCCCCTTTGAAGATACCTTAAAATTTATGTGCCTGAATGTAACCACTATGAGACCATTAGTTATGCTCCTTGTGAGCTGCCTGTTTTTTCTTTATGGTTCTTAGTTGTTCTTTTGCAGAGCTGCCAGCTTAAGTCATGCTGGGATCAAGAAAAATGGGCCTTGGTGGTTCGTGTTCCTGGAGTTGTATCCATGCCAGTGGATGTCCACACACTCCAGAAGAGAATTTGACATCACTGCTGCTGTTGTTGCTGTTATAGCAGTGGCGGCCACCGCTGCTACTGTTTCTGGGATTACCATTTCATAATTGGTTACTACAGCTAGCACAGTGGAGACCCTGGCAGCAAAAGTAGCTACCACAGTTAATTTTTCATTCTATTGGGCATGATAAATTTAATTCAATAGTTATATACATTTTGATTGGCTTTGAAAATTATAAATTTATAAACTCAAGTTCCATTTGCTTTTGGGATACCATCCTACAAGGACTCCAATATGCAGGAAGGCTAGTTAAGGAAGGGAATGGCTCATTTACCTTTAGCCTACTGGCTATGGGTAGGTTAGGACTTCTGTTGGTCTTTTCTGTGTTGAACACACAGACTGCAAGCCCAGTGCCACTTTGAGATCTTTGGCAGCAGTTAACTATGTAGCTCACACACGATTGAGCCTGTATGATAATGAGTATTCAGAGACGGGTAATACCTGGAGGAAGCACACCAACCTAAGACAGAATCTCATTCTTTAATGGCTGAGTAGTAGTCCGTAGTTCTATGTCCCACCTTTTATTTACCTATTACCCAGTGGTGGGCGTTTAGAACATTTACCTTTCTTGGGTATTTTCAGTGGTGTTGCAAGGACTGTGGGTGAATAGTCACCCTTTTGACACCCTGGTTTTGTTTCCATTGACTGTACAGCATGGAGTGGGAGTGACATATCCAATAAAAGTTTCCTCTTTGACTTTGTAAGGAAAATGAGCTTTCTCCAAAATGACTGCAGGCATTTACATTCTCTGGAGTTCCTGGGGTTCCCTCTCCGTGTGCTTGCCAACATTATCTTCTATCTCATTGATAAAGCTGTTCATACTGCAGCAGAGTGATATCTGCTGCCTTGAAAGGATGTGTTTACGGAATAATTTTGAGTAGGTTATCGTTGGAAAATGTTACTGATAAGCGGATCTGCAGATGAAAATGTTTTTGGCAAATAGACTCTGTTCTGTGTGATTTCATTACTTCCCACATATAGGGTCACTCTGACCATTGCTTCAGTTAAGCAAATTGCTGGAACACAAGTCTATGCAACACTAAACTTATTTATTTAAGTTTTTTATATTTATATTTTTATATTTATTTAAATTCAATAAGCATATAGGAATAGGATAAAGAAAAGGGGAAGAATTCTTAAAATTAAATACATAAAAATGTATTTTCCTTCCCTCAACTGACTTAAAATTTGGAGTTGCTGGTGTGGCTTTCCAGAGCTATGCTTGGTATCTTTGCATATGGTGGGAAACTGAGGAAAATACATTCAGAATGTCCACCATAACACCCCATTTGCAGAGCCCAGTGATTCCCCAAACTTATTCAAAATGCCCCTGTCAAGAAGGCATAAGCACCTGTTCACTGATCTCGAACAGTTCTGGGACCAGAGAGAATCGGCCAAAACACCAGTTTCGTTTTTTGAGTGACTGTTGTACAGTGACTGAGAATGGTTCCACATTCCCAGAACTCAGAGTTTCAGCAAGCATTCTTCTACACTGGGCTCTGCATGGCCAGCAGGATATAAACATCCAGCTCTCAGAGAGGGCTCCTGCTCACATGTCAAGGGCTTAACATTTCCCCCCTGTTGTAAAGGAGCCACCACAGCTTCGTAAAAATCCTTCTTTGGGGACAGTTTTGTCCTGATAGACCAGAGTGGGGACCTCCAACTTCATATTAGTCACCATTGGGCAGCCTGGACTACATCTTTGTTACTGAAGGTGGAGCTTAACCATTCAGTTCAGGCCCAGTTCCTGCCTTCTTTCTGTTTATTTTTGGCTTTTTGAGAAAGAGTCTCTCTCGATAGCTGTGGCTGTCCTGGAACTCACAACATCTTAGACCAGGTTGTCCTCAAACTCAGAGATCTGCCTGCCTCTGCCTCCTGAGTGCTGGGATTAAATGTGTGTACCACTATGCCTGGTGGCTTCTGTCTTCTCTAAAACCCTCTGGACTGTGAGTTTCAGCCTGAAGGTGATGGACCCACCTGCTGTGCAAGATACCTCTTAGAGGTGAATACTCTCGCCAGGGTGGAAAGCCAGACTGCTACTGAGTCAGTTAGAAAGCAATGTAGGGACACAGGCTGCTCCACAGCATCCTACGGACCGCATCACAGCAGCCTGGCTCTTGGGTGGCTCCTTCTCTTTCCCTGTTCATCACAGTTGCTCCTGACCCCAAGCTCTCTCCTGTCACATTCTGTACCTGTCCCTGTAGTCACCAAGGGGAGACTAAAGCTGTATAACAGAGGCCCTTCTGCCTGACACACACACCTGAGGTCACGGCCTCCACTTCCGGTGGAATCTGCCCCTCAGCTGTCAGTCACCTTTCCTTCTGTGTTCTCACCTGGTGTCCTCTTTGTGGTCATGAGGTGTGATTGGTCCGTAGAAGCACTGATGCTGAAGATGGAGAGAGAGAGAGAGAGAGAGAGAGAGAGAGAGAGAGAGAGAGAGGTGTCAGCGCAGTGACTCACGGATGACAAGGGAGATGTAAGCCGTGTCAAAATAACTGCGGTTGCTGCTGCCAGCTCCCTGTGCGTTGTGCAGGGTGACCCTGCGTGCATGTTTCAAACATATCCTCTAGGCTGCAGACTGTTCAGTGTGAGGCCCAGAGTTAGGGACGTGCCAGCTGAATCAAGGTCACAATTGGTCCCTTCAGGTCCTGCTGTCACCGCGTTGGTCCTTCCTCTCCACACTCTCTCCAGCTCCTAATTGTACAGCCATGTTGTGAAACCTTGCAGGGAGAGCAGAGAGTAGGTGGGGTTTGGAGAATGCACACAGCCTCTGTCCTAACCCTCGGAGGCCCGAGGTGGGTCTTTTTGATATCCTAGGGAGGTTGGAGCTACCTGTGATGAACTACAGAAACCCAGTGCTCAGGAGATAATGACAGGGTCTTCACACGCAGGCACCAGATTTCTGGAAACCTGCTCAGGAAAAGTGGGTGTTTATATGCTTAGGTAAGAGGCAAGATCTAGGAAATTCTGGAAACATAAAACTGTTACAATCACAATTTGTGGACAATGATCTTCATTACGGCCAGAGATTGTCACAACTTCATCTTAACACAGCGTCCTGAATACATGAAAATATACTCAGACATAGTCTCTAGCCACACAGGCCATAGACTTTAAGGAGAACATACTCCTGTTATTCTTGTAAATGGATATAGTATTAAAATACTTATTTTTATATCTTTGTTTTAAATAGATGACAACTGAAACAGTTACTCACGGCGGAGGACTCAGCTATAAATGGGACAGCTACAACATACCCCAACCCAAGGAGGTCAGGGATCAAATCAGACAAACGGTTAAGAGCCAAAGATCGTAGGGGATGGGTATGAAGCAGTGTTTACTAGAAGCAGCATGGCCAGGGCACACAGGAACCCGCAGCAGTTGTGGCTGCATGAATGAGATCTGTACAAGAGCAAGCCAGCCCACATCACAGCAGGCACTGTGGAAGGACTAACAAAGTCCCAGCTGTCTCTGAGGACCTACTGGCCATTGATGGCTGTTGGAGGAGGGAGAGTCAGCTTTATTGAAGGATGTGAAAACATGTTGGGCTACCTATGCTCTAGGAGAGGCTTCTATAGCCATTCACATACCTGTACCATGAAGTGGACTCAGTGTGTAAAAAAAAAAAAATGCTCGCAGACTTGGGAGGGAAAATTAGTGGTGCAGATATGGGAGGAGCTGGAGGGAGAAGAGAAGAGGTAGAAGTGATCAAAACTCATTCCATGTATGGCAAAATTCTAAAACAGTAAAAGTTATATTCCCAAGCCACCATGTTACACCAAGGGGAGATCAACTATGCTTTCATTCACTTATTCATAGGAATAGCACTTTGTTTGTATTGGTCAGCGTAATTGAAAACAATTGCCAAATATATAAAGTATAACCATGGAGCAGGTTGAAGTACCAAATAGATTTTTCAGGGCACAGCTCATTTTCATGAATCTAGCAGGATGTGCACATGTGCTTCGGTATCTTACAATCCAACTGGAACTCCAGGTGCTTCCATGGCAGAACACGTTAGTGCTCAGAACCTGACAGGGTTCCATCCTCAGTTCTCAGTCCTTGTAAAGATGATACTGTGATGGTATGAGTGGGTAAAGGCACACTGTGGGGAGCCCTGCCCCCACTTTTTTCCCCAGGGTACTTTTGAGCAGGGAGAAGTGAGAAATATTTAGATAGAAATATATAGAGAGGCAGATAGAAACACAGGATAGCCTCGGGAGAACCTGGGTAAAACCCCACCAGCCCCTTCTGTCTCTTCTAAAGGGCTTTTAAAGGAATGCCAAGGGGTGGAGCAAAAGACCTCCCTCCAGCACAGCCAAGTGCAGACCATCCAAGACACAGGCTGCCAAGCCATCCTCTAATGCAGCCCTGCTGTGTAAAGTAAGCTCAGATCTCACTAGGAAACCTTTGTGGGCTCTCATACCCCATAAGCACTGAACACTTGGACCCAAGCTGGGGGCCACTGTTCAGGGAGACATGGAAGAGTCCCAGAAGAGACCTAGATCCATGGCCTCATGGGTGTCATTTCAGGGTTGTAGCCTGGCTGCAGTCCTGGGCCAAGCTCTCTGGTTATCTGCTGAGATGTGAGCAGGCCCATCATGAACACAGCCCCTCCCAGGATGTGCTGTATTCCCTGTGCCATGAGCTAAATAAACCCCTTTCCCCTTAGGTTGCTTCTGCCTAAGCATTTGGTCACAGCAATGAGAAAAACGACTAACAGAGACATTATTTTAAATTTGGAGAAACGAACAACAGAGAAATTGGCAACCACATGTCTGAACTGTCAGAATTTCATCAGAGATGTCAATGAGGCTTTGCAAACAGAAGTGCAATGTAGCATATTGAAGGGCTAGGAAATTAAGAGACTACCTCATTCATGGGTAGGAGGGCTGGGTATAAAATGCTAAGCGTAACTGATACCTTACATAGATGATACATCTTTATCCTCTCTCCACCATGGTGTGAGTGAGTGAGTGTGTGTGTGTGTGTGTATGTGTGTGTTTGATCTCAGGTGTCTTCATCAATCATTCTCCACCTTATTATTCAAGACAGGGTCTCCCACATTACCTGGAGCTCACTGTTTCCCCTAGATTAACTGGAAGGGAGTCCCTAGGATTTGCCTGACTCTGTCCCTTAGTACTGGGGTTTTCAGTCAGGCACTGGGGATCCGCGCTCGGGTCCTCATGCTTGGGCAGAAAGGACTTTGGCCTCTGCACAATCTCCCTAGCTGTGTCTATCTTGCAAATAAATGTCGGTGATTACATTAATACTGCACCCTAACCAAGCCCTCTACTGTTAGTACTCAGGAGCACCTTTCCACACTTGTTCACGTTCTGTGTCAGGCACACTTTCTCCTTCCTCTCAAAGGGCAAGCGCGCGTTTTATTCGTCCTCTTTAACTCAAACGTGAAGTTACCGGAGCCCAGAATGGTTGATTTGAGTATAAAACTACTTTGTAGCCAGAACCAGAGTGCTTACTTGGTTTTCTATCTGTTTGTTTGTCTGTTGGTGTGTGGGCATGTGTATGTACACCACAGGTGTGTGTGTGTGTGTGTGTGTGTGTGTGTGTGTGTGTGTGTGTGTGATGGAGAAGGCCAGAAGAGGAGGTGTCAGATCCCCTGGAACTGGAGTTAGAGGTAGTTGTGAGCCATGCAGCATAGGTCCTGGACCTGAACTTGAGTCCTCTGGGAAGGTAGTACTGATTGTTAACAACTGACCCCTCATTCTAGCTTCTGTTTAGTTAATGTTGCCATGTGTGGTTTTTACGTTCTTAGTAGAAGTGAATTTTCTGTGGGCACCAATAAGCAGCTATGCTAAAAGGAGAGGCCTCCTCAAGCCATATCCCACTAACCTTGACACATCGACCCAGCACACAGTGTCACCACCAAGGCCATCTCCAGCTCTCCAGCTATGTTGCTCCAGCTGGCAGGATGGCCACACAGCTTAGCTTCTTGATCCTCTAGCAGGGGGAAGCACAACCATTGTCCAAGCCAGGGAAAGTTTACAAGCTTCCTCAGCCACGGCAAGTGCAGCTGGGGCAGTTAGAACACAATCCAGCCAATTGTGCTTTCTCCAACAATAACCTTCCTCATGAATAGGGTGGCCATATGGTGCCATTTCCCGGACGCAGTTCTGGTTTATTCCTAGTGACCCTGCGTAGCTGCTGAGAGCATTTCTTTTCACTCCCAGACTGTGCTGAGCTGGATAATAAACATTACGATCAACCTGCTCGTAAACATTATTGTGCACTGTAATTAATTTATATCAGCATTGTAAGTCAAGATACAAGATAAGTGCCATTTAAGTAACTACCAGTAGGTTCAATGCAAGAGCTATGCTAACTCCGTTTATGTTATTAATTATCACTGCCTAAATTAATTAAATATTCCTTATCTGAACTATCCAGACACAGCCTCCTGCCTCTCAATGCTCCTTGCAAGCCCTTTCTTCCAAGTCCCTCCAGGGATGCATGGCTTCTGGGTCACACTGGGGCAGGTGATGGCTTTGAGGCGGGTCTCTGCAGCTTTGCCCAGCTGCCCTCAGCCACAGCCAGACAGCCATTCGCCTCGGGATTCTCTGCAGTTAGGGCACCAGCTGAATCTTGTTGTTTCTTCCTTTGGAGTCGTAAAGTAGACAGGCTCTGAGCTCCGGTGCAGGGGAAGGGAGAGCAGAAGGAGCAGGGGTCTTGCTGTAGCTGGGTGGCTGAGGCTGGAGGAATGTTGCTGAGCTGTGTACCCCAGCTCCAAAACAGCATGAACAGCACTGTAGGTGGTGTCATCCTTGGGAAGGTCTGGTCTCCAGTTTCCTGCCTTGAGTATGGCCCAGGATGAAGGCTGAGGCCATGTACTAGTTAGTTAGTTGTACCACATACTAGTTAGTTGCTGTTAACTGCCGGCTTGAGTTTGTTAAGAAAGGCGGAGAGGAGGAGGGAGGGAGAAGAGAAAAGATTCCACCCACAAGTCCATGTTTGATTTTCTGATACTCACCAAATACAATCTCATCATTGAACAAGGACGTATTTGGGATTCACAATACATTTTTTATTTTATTTTTTTTTATCACTTTTGGTTCCTGCCAAGCAGTGCATTTCCATGGTCAATTCTCTGAAGATAATGTGTGGTGTGTTTCGGGTAGAGAACAAAGGCCAAAATGGCCCTCACAGGAGGAGAGAGAAGGAGAGCGGAGGCTGAGGGTCTGGAGGTCACTGCGAGTTACTGAGGGGCACAATTAGTAACATCCAATAGCCACATCCCAGTGCACAAATGACTGTAAACAGGAGTGAGAGCAATCTGCCCCTGGTCGGGTGACCCTGTGACCTCAGAGCAGTTATTGCAGGGTCAGCTTAAGTACTGACATAGCCCTGATGGCAGGGGACACAAAAGGAAAAATGAACATGTACAAAACCAGAACCACAGAACAGAGCTGGGAAAAAAAAAAAAAAAAAAAAAAGGCTGTGGCGCCCACCCTAGTGAAGCTGCAGTGTGTCTAGTAAGAGATTTTCTGCTACTGGGGAATCCATTCTACCTTCAGGAGACAAGCAAGCCCACAGCAGGGGAAGGAAAAGGAAAAACCGCTGGTCAAGTTTATGCATGGATACGTTTTACTGAAAGTGATAGAGAGAGGCTTTTCTTTCACAGGTGTGGAAATATTAGGTTGTCATTCTGAAGCTTTTTCCCCCACTCGTGTGTGTGTGTGTGTGTGTGTGTGTGTGCGCGCGCGCGCATGTACCCATGTGTGCTTGCATGCTTGTTTGACGTTTTCATGCTGCCCTTGATTGGGGAGGAAGATGTACACCTGTCCCTTTCAGAGGTGTCCTCCTGGGGTCAGGAGACATCACCCAGTACCAATGGTCAGCCCTACTGTCCTCTGGTGTCTCAGACCAAGGGTCTCACTGTTGGAGTGTGCTGGAACTGTCCAGACACACTTAATCTGGATCAGGAGTCAACTATTCTGCCAGTCAGAAATGTCCAGTGTCCCATTTTTTTTTTTGTAACTGTCCACTTAATCTATATTTCAGGCTAGCCACTTTCTTTAGAGTGTGGGGTTGAACAATTGCTGCAGAGGTTAGGGTCAGGGTTAGGGTTGGGGTTGTAGTTGGGGTTGGGGTTAGGGTTAGGGTTAAAGTGATTGGCCACTCACCTCTAACTGCTCCCTGGATGTGGGTCAAGGTCTTAGAGCTCTCTCCTGGTTTGACAGGTTAGTGGTTAGTGTTCATCAACTTGACATAAACTAGAGTCACCTGTGAGGAGGGGACTGTCAGCGGAGTGATTGCCTCCATCTGACCTGCCTGTGGGCACGTCTGTGGAGGATCTCTACGGCTGGTGATTGATGTCGAAGGGCCCACTGCACCATGGGTAGTGTCATCCTTGGGAAGGTCTGGTCTCCAGTTTCCTGCCTTGAGCTTCTGTCCTGGCTTTCCTTGATGATGCACTGTGACCAGTATGTCAAGCAAACTCTTTCCCCCCACAAGTTAGTTTTTGGTTGGTTTTATAACAGCAACAGAAAGCAAACGAAGAGAGACAGAGGTTATCAAATCCACACAATCCAGGATGTGACGTGGTGATATTGATACTGCAAGTCATTTGTCTTTATCTAAAAATCAGGGATAAAACAGGTTCTCTATACGGGATATAGGTAAGGCACGCCCGGGTGACTTCTGTCATCTCTTAGCCACCCAGTTTGTGAGGAGCAATATCAAGAGAGCGTGTGCAAAGTCAGACCAGTGGAGTGAATGCTGGCAGGCTCAGAGGCCCCACTACATAGATACCAAAGGAACTCAAGAGAAAGGAAAATGTGGAGATGACTCTGTAGCTTCCTTGAGTATTTTCAGGACCTTGAAATGTGCCAGAGGACTTCAATTCATCTTCTGCAGTCCCACAGAGAAGATAGATGCTCAGATAGATGGAAGAGCTAGGAAATTAGATTGGAGGCAGTATTAGATAGAATTTCTAACAGTACAAAATTTCCATGAGATTAGTGGCTTCCCCTCATTGAATATTCATGTGATATGGTCCTTTTTAGCATGTGGGGGCATATTGTATTGCTCCCTCCTCCCATTACTTAGGGGTAGTATCCTCAAGGGATCACTAATTGATATAAGAAATGAGTCCCAGAGTGACTTTTATTGATCTCTTACTGACCATCAGATCTGACGGCAACCTTGTTCTATGATTCAAGAGGTTGACCTATATTGGTCTTATCAATTCCATGGCTCCTGTCTTTTCCAACAAGAAGCTCCTCTGGGAGATGGGAGGGAAGGGATGTAAGGGTGTGAGGTCATCGTAGACTGCCTTTATCCTTGAATGACCATCCCTGTTACTACAAAGAGATCTGTCCTGTCTAGGGCCTTCTTAATTTTCTTAGCTCCTCTTTTGCTTGTCCACCAGACCAGTGGTGGTACAAGGTCCCTGCGTTCTCCCATGTATGTTCCTTGTATACTACACTCTTCAAAATAGTTCCTTTCCAACCAAACCTCCTCATATCATTTCAACTTGAGCATGATTGGCGACTTTCTAGCTACTGGGTGGATACTCAATGGTAAAGCACAATGGAGGCTTTTGTGCCACAGGAGCTCAAGGTGTGTGTGTGTGTGTGTGTGTGTGTGTGCACCCCATGTTTCAGAATCTTTGCATAGGTATTTCCTGGAGTGCTTCTGTGTTATCTGGAAGAGAGGATTAATATGAGGTTTTTGGGGTATCTTCTGTGCCACAGATCTGGACTGGTCCTCCTGACACCCAAGCTCCATTGTTCAAGCTTAGATACATGGCCTCTTTCACCGAGAGAGCAGATGCAATGGAAGCCTGGCTGAGTGCTCAAGAGAAGTCAGCTTTAGTGAGTGGCCTGATGGGTGCTGAGTACAGGTGGAAGCAATCAGTCACTTGGCCTGGTATGTGAGTGAGGTCAGAAATGAGTCTGCTGGAATTACCCTGTCAGCTGGGGGCAATTAGGTCACTGCATCTAGGTGTCATCGTGTAACTGGCCACTTTGAGAACAAGTAGAATCAGGTTGGTAACCAGGCTTTTGTGAAGGGTTGCTGCTGCATCTGAACACTGTTTCTTCACCACCGGGTTCCCAGCTCTCCTTCCTCTCGATCAGTAGAACGAATTCATGTCTCAATACTCAGGGGGGAAAATATTGGTACTAGTGGTCAGGAAACTACTGTTAATTAAAAAAAAGTGATCTGGTTTGATGTCTTGAAACATCCTAAAGAACGTCCTTGTAGATACATAAGGTAGGCTTCTGAGAAGATCAGAATGGCCCTCACTGCAAAACTATCCCGTCAGGATGGAGAAATTAGGGTGTTTCTACATTCTTAGTGAGAGTTGTGAAGAAACTGACCCATGTAAACCAATCCAGACATCTGACTGATGGAACGCTGGTGTCGTGGGGACAGCTGGTCCTGTGCACCGGTCCTCCAGCAAATTCTGTTCCTGTAAGACAAGAGTACGAGGCTTAACCACAAGATGCCAGAGCAGTGCCCCAGTGTCCTATCAGAGAACATGAATCCAAGCTCTTGGGTTGAGAGGAGAGTAATTTTTTTTTCTTTCTCCATGCTGCCGAGGCTCTGTGGTATCAAACCAAGCTTACACTTACCAGGAAAGACAACCATATTCTGGATCCTTGCTCCCTCCACTCTCCTTGGAAAGCAGGGCCTTGAGGAATATTGAATGAGAATCCATCTCAGGCTCTGCATCCAGGAACCAGGTCTATTGTTGCAAGGTGCAAAGGGAGTAATGGCAATCTGGCAGTTAGACTCGACCCTTCACGCCTCCCTGTCACAGCCTATACAGTCCAAGGTGTCCAAGGGCACCTTAGCATACCTTTCATGTGACCCGCCTAGACAGTCCGAAACACCAGAGACCCTGGATGCAGTGGATTAGGGAGCCGGAAGAGAGTAAGAGCTGGTGATTGTCAGCAAAACACCACTGTTAGACACACCTCAGATTACACTGATTTTGATGGCCCAACTCTGGTGAGTGGGGTGTAGTCTACTCATACGATAAGATAGGGAATGGAGAAATGGCTCAGTGGATGAAGCGCCTGCTGTGCAAGCATGGCGGTGTGCATGGCAGCCCACCTGCAATCCCAGCACTCAGGAAGCAGAGGCAGTGATCCCTAGGGCAAGCTGGCTAAGCTAGAGCAGTGAATCCATGAGATCTAGGTTCGGCAGCAGACTCTACCTCATTAAAGAGGTGGACAGCTGTCAAGGAAGACACCCATTGTCAACCTCTGAATATCACATGCACCTGCACACACACGGGAACACTCATACTATGTCCATGTGTGCATACACAGAGGGATAGGGTAGGTTGATAGCAGCAACTGGACTGAGTGATGAGAGTAATGAGCATCAACTCACACATCATGTACATCCCTGTGAAAGACCTGGGGATCCCACGGATAACAAGGAGACCTGAGGTCCCACTGCTGAGCGAGAGAATGTTGTATCTCCAGGAAAGATGGGAGCAAAGAGCTGAACTGATCCACCATTAGGACCCATAACACACAGGGTTGGGTACATGATGAATAAGGAGAGGGCAGCTGGGGATAGTGTTGGAACCCCAATTTCCCCTCTTGAGGCTTTGAAGATAAGTGAAATCCTTCTCTGAGGAGCTGAGACAGAAGTGAGGAAGACACATAACCCCCTGGAGTGCTGATTTTCCATCATCTCTCTTCTGAAATGAACTAAATCCCATTCATTTTCCCTGTAGGCTAGTGTTGCTCTAGGTCTTGAATTCCAACAGATCAGGAGGTTCCAGCTAAAGAGCTAGGAGGTGATGAGCTTGAGGTGGCAGTGAACTATGGGGTGCAGGACCATAGCAAAGGAGCATATTTATAATAAGGGCTCCTTGCATGCCCTTCCCATATTTAAAAGTCTGTTAGAATATGAAGGAGTTCAATTGCCCTATATCGTACAAGAGTGAAGGGAACCAGATAACCACCTGTGAGTATGTCTTGTGCTTCTGTGGGGTGTAGATGGATTTATGTCCTTTTCCCTTTTGGCAGGAACTTCTAGGGTTAATCATGATATTGAGATGCGGTGAAGGTAGCAAACGGCTGGTGATTGGACTGAAGCCATCCTTGCCCCATGCTGTGTATTTGGCTGGCTTGGTCAACCTGTTCTGTCTTGGGAGGTTCAGAAATTCTGCACGTAAAATGAACTAAATCTGGAGGTTGCAGTGGGTAATTTTCAGTGTAATTTGCCATGACTGTGATATATCCAGCTTGGCTTTCAAGCCAGCTACAGATCTTTAAATGCACCTCATGCGTAGCCTGGTTGAGGGCTCAGCACACAACACTGCTCCCATCTCATTTCCTGGATCTAGTTACACACGGGAAGGGCATGCCCAGTGATGGAACTTCACCTGATCAAATGATCCAAAGTTACGCTTATGTGTCTGTACCCCAAGGGACCTGCACATTCTGATTGTTCTGGTCTTGTCCCCCGCACTAAGCTCTAAACTCCTTGAGGTTGCAGAATGTGGTGATATTATGTTCCCCAAAATATTGTGCAACCTAATAAACTTATCTGGGGTCAGAGAACAGAACAGACACTAGATATAGAGGCCAGAAAATGGTGGCACTCACACGCCTTTAATCCTATCACTTGGAGGGCAGAGATCCATTCGGATCTCTGTGAGTTTAAAGCCACACTGGAAACAGCCAGGCATGGTGACTCATGCCTTTAATCCGAGGAAGTGAGCCTTTAATCCCAGGAAGTGAGCCTTTAATCCCAGGAAGTGAGGGCAGAAAGGTATATAAGGCATGAGGACCAGGAACTAGAGCTGGTTAAGCTTCAGGCTTTTGAGAAGCAGTTCAGCTGAGATTCATTCTGGATGAGGACTGAGAGGCTTCCAGTCTGGGGAAACAGGATCAGCTGAGGAATTGGCAAGGTGAGGTGGCTGTGACTTGTTCTGCTTCTCTGATCTTCCAGCATTCACTCCAATACCTAGTTCTAGGTTTGATTTTATTAATAAAACCTGTTAAGATTCCTGCTACAGCAGAATTCGACCACTCATCTTCACTCCTTCAAATTTGTTGTGATGGTTAGCCTTGAGGGTAAACTCAACCAGAGCTTGGATCTTGAGTTAGCTAAGAGGCACGCCTTTGGGTAGAACTCAGATACTTAGAGAGGAACTGAGGAGAAGGGCGAGAGTCTCCCATGGAGCAGGCAGTGTCTTCTGGCTTCGGTCCTGATATGAAGGGGCCTGAAGAGAAAGCAGTGCTCTTCACCTGCCTGCCTCAGTCCTTGCTGGTGGGTGCCTCTACTCCTCAGCTGATGCTGCTTCTTCTGACTTCAGGATGGAGCTTCTTTTACCTCCCACTGAAGACCTGCAGTTCTTCAGGAATCCTCCAGACCTCCATTACCAGCTTGGGATTGCTGGGGCATCTCACCTTATGGGTTGAGTAAGTCACCAGGTTCTCAGCTTTGCCACCAAGTAGCCAGACCATTGGACTACCCAGGCAGAATCAGGGAAGCCAAGCTAATACATCCCTTTTATATTCCATGTTGATTCTGTTGGTCCTCGACAGAACCCTAATACAGATGTCTAGGCACAGTCTATGCTTCCTCTGCTGATTGAGGAGATGAATAAAAGAGCAAGTTAGAATGAAAAGACACAGACCGAGTTGGGAGGCCTGGAGGAAATCTTGAGTGAAAGAAAAGACAAGTGCACGCAACATTTTGTACTTTAAAGGTTTAGTTATCTTGCTTCATGTGTATGCATGTGCACCATACATGTGACTGGTGTTCACAGAGTCTAGAAAAGGGTGTTCAGGCATCTGGGAGCTACTGACCTTTGTGAGAATCAAACTTGGGACCTCTGCAAGAGTAGTACTGTTCATCCCGAGCTGTCTCTCTAGCTCCAGAAATACGTTTTCATACTGTGAAGAACTTTTTTATTCTACTGATTTTAGACAGGCAATATTCAAGACCTGTCTGTCTGTCTATCTATTTATCTATCTATCTATCTATCTATCTATCTATCTATCTATCTATCTATCTATCTATCTATCTATCTATCTATCTATTCTATCATCTATCTGTATCTATCTTATATCTATCTTTCTATTCTATTATCTATCTATCTATCTATCTATCTATCTATCTATCTATCTATCTATCAATCATCTATTTCTCTGCATGTATTTCTGTATTAAATGTTTTAACATATATTTCACCTCAGTGAGGCAAACTCATCACTATAAAGTAGCTTAGTAAGCACATGGCTTATCACACACAAATCAATGCTTACTGGAAATTAATGCAGCTGCTTTTTGCATAAAATCAAGCTATAAATGGAAAATATCTAAGTAAGGGGAGACGTTTTATGGGTTGAGAGGTGAATGAGAAGACAGACAAAAAAGAGTGAGCCTTTGGGCAAAGCAAGCGGAAGAGGCCAACTCCAGGCGGTATGCAAACCTCTCTGGACAAGTTAGAGAAGGATGAATACAGAACTCCAGCACTCACAAATCAGAAGTCCAGGAGTGCTGGAGGCCTGAAGTCTGGCCATTCCGCCTGGGGTGCCATGCTGAGTCAGAAGAAAAGAGGAGCGAGGCAGTGCTTTATAATCTCATTTCCCCCATTACCAACATTTGTGATTTAATTAATGGTTTCTCTGAAATGGAGTTTAAGGAAAAACACATATATTCCACTCTGGAGATAACTGAGTGTGATCATTCAGTTCGCAAAGAGGTTCATGAACTCAGCTCTGGTCTTTTCTGGGAATCTGCTGAGCTTTCATTCTCCTCCTGTCCTGAAGAGTCAGGCTTCCTCCTCTCCAGCCCGCTTTCCCAGAACCTGCTGCCAAGGCAGTCAGCTCTTGCGATCCCTTCTTGCAGTGAGGTGGAGAATCACTGAGGTTCTTCATGAGCCGGACAGGATGTCTCTGATCGCATAGGCAAGACTTACTGTCCTCTTGGAGAATCTTCTTTGCGGCTGCAGTTGGGCTGGGTGGAGGAGGAGCCCACTGTGACCTCACGTTGTCCCATCTGGAGCAGGTGCGTGAAGGCAGCCTCTCCTCTGAGGAGCAGATGAGTAGCATTCTGGCTGGCTGCTGCAGCTGGGACTGTTCTGCTTCTCCTGCCTTGGCCCTGGTCAGTCTGTCCTCTCTCTTAGGTACTTCAGAAGCTCCAGGGCAGCAGGAGCCGAAGCTCAGATGCTCAATATGGGGCTTCTGTTCCAAAGGTGAGCTAGGTCTTGTTTATGAACCAGATCTGTCTTTAGGAACTCTTAGGGCACCTGGAACCACAGGACATCAAGTCCGCAGACAGGTGTCACCCTCACCACCTGTGAATGTATACACACTCACTGGAGTCAAAGGATGCTTTTTGTCTTTTTCTCTTTGTATGTACATATGTGAGGTATGCATGTGTTATCCATGTTCACATCTATACATGCACACACTTGTATGTAGGCACATGTGTGGAGGCCTCCAGGTGATGTTGGGGGTCATCCTCCATTGCTCCTCCACTTTCTTCACTGAGGCAGGGCCTCTCACACTTGCCTACACAGCTAGTCTCACAAGCCAGCTTGTTCTGGGGAGCCCCCGTCTCTGCCGGCTGAGGCTGGAATTACAGGGGAGCCACTAAGCCTACATGGTGTTGTTATGTGTTCTGGGATCCAAACTCTGGTCCTCTTGCTGTACAGCTAATGCTTTTGCCCCCAAGCCGTCATCCCAGCCCCCGATAGAACATTTATAAGGTGCACCCAGTCCAAGAATGACCTACTCCAAAGGTTTGCTGGAACCTAGAAAATACACTCTTGGAGTTGAAGAGATGGTTCAGATGGTAGCTCATACTGCTCTTACAGTATCCAAGTTGGGCTACAATATCCTCATCAGATGGCTCACAATGCCAGTAACTCCAGCTCCAGGAAATCCAATTCCCTTTCTGGTTTCCTTTGGGCAATTACACCCTCCCCTACCCCAAACAGACACATATACTTTAAAAAATAAAAATAAAACTTTTTTAAAAAAGAAAATACACTCTTACTACAAGTATAAAGAACACAGGGACTCTCTAAGACTTTGGCTTCTATTAGCAGGATTGTGAGAACTCCAGTGCCTACCGGTATGTTACCTAAGTGTTTCTGCTGTATGTAGTTCATACACAAACCCAAGGCCTTCATCTTTATAAGAATGTCAGACTAACAGCAAAATGACATTGATCCAGCTGGTCGGGCATGGCCTGCACCCTGCAGAGTTGCATGTTACTTTTATTTTTCTTTTAAGATTCATTTTTGAGACCGTGTCTGTTACTATGGACTACCAAGCTGCCCTTGACTATACAAGGAACCTTCTGCCTTTGCCTCCTGAGTACTGGGATTATAAATATGAGTCATCATATCCTGAACTATGCATTATTTACTAATATGCATTTCTATGTAAAGCACATACATTATGCATGCACATTATACAGCATATTTCTTTCTGTATATACTCTAACCTACCACTTAAAAATGTTATTTCTCCCTTTTTCCCTGTTGAGAAATCTACACAACGATTAGGTGCTATGAAAACTGAGCAAACCATGGCCTCTCCTGCCTTCTGGTGCCACAGCATCCTTGTCCTGAGTCAGTGGCCACATTTTTTTTTGCCGTTCCTTTGTAGCTCCCTGTCACAGCAAAAGTGGATGCTGACCCTCACATGAGCCACCCACCCACCCACCGGGTGATGCATTACCCAAAGTGTCTTACCTCATCCTGTCTGTGAGTCAGCGTCATTAGGTTGGGATGAGATCATGTTTAAAGGCAGATTTAGAAGAAAGCAGCTTCTGGGAAGTGGTGGGGCAGAGGGAGCTTCTGCTAATGACACTCTGCCTTCATTCAGACCCGCGACACTGAGAGCTTTGTGCATTCCAGTTCCCGGGATTTGCACGCTAATCGATTCAGATTCATTATAGGATCAAGACTTGAGACACTCACCCTCAGGATATATCACAGTGTCTGTGGTGGGCAACCCTGGGAAGAAGGACCTCAGGTAGCCAATTGCCTATGTTTTTCCCCAAATGGGAGAAAACTCATTTAAGAATGTAATAAAAGAAGATTTTGGCATTGCTCGGTTTTTTTTGTTTGTTTGTTTGCTTGACAATTACAATGCATGTGTTTGGCATCTAATGGCCATTAAAAGATCTCACTTACCTTACCCATATGGCAAATGCTCCCTGATGGACCCACTTTTGGCTAATTCTCTGCACTCATTAGTGTTGGCTATACTTTACCAACCTCCAGCATGGGGCCCATCTTTGTTAATTTTCCTTTTTCTCTCTCTCTCTATACATTCATCTATTTATTTAGTATGTGTGCTTGTTGGTGTGCATATCTGTACACATATGTGTGTGTATGTATTTATGTGTGTATGTATTTATGTATGTATGTATGTATGTATGTATGTATGTATGTATGTATGTATTATGGGTGTTGATCCTGGGGACACCGTCCACTTCCTTTATTAACACAGGCTCTATCATTGGCCAGGGCCTTGCCTTTTTTGGTTAGAATAATTGACCAATAAATTCAGAGATCCACCTGCCTCCCCTGCCCAGTGCTGGGGTCACTCACAAACATAAGGCACCATGCCTAGCTTTTAGACTTGGGTTCTTAGAATTGAATGAAGCCTGCATGCTTGTGTTGTAAATATTTCATCCACAGGGTTGTTTCACCAGCCCTCTCCTCTTCTAGATACTTGTTAGGAGTTTAGAATGAGCAATGGGTTACAAAGTGTTTCCTGGGATCTCTGCTGACTGTGTGGACCCGGTCACTGCTTAGGACCAACCAGCCTCCTCTGTACCTGTGAGATGCAGATGTTTCACCAATGCCTGCTTCCTGCTGTTTATTGCCAGGCCTTTGAACTAAGTTTCCCCTCTCAGAGAGTGTAGACAGTGGCCACCATGTGCTCTGGACGCTGCCGCTACTGAGAAGGTTGGAGGATGACACCCTTGTCCAAGGTTTCCTGCTTCTTCAGCGGCGGTTCCACACATCCCCGTGGGTGTTTCAGCTCAGCTCAGTGAACCCCGAGGGGCAGCTCTTGTGCAGAGTGACCCTGATGAGTGGACATCCACCAGCTCTGCTCCAAGTCACCTTGTCAGGCTGCACATTCCACCTGGGGACAGAATAGGAACACACTGCTCAGCCTCTCCATGTGGTAGCTCCCTGCCTGTACCCTCAGTGTTGTCAGTGAACTGAAGAGAACTTGCCCTGACTCCCACAGGCTGAAATTCTAGATGGTTTGTATCTGAAGAGAGTCAGGGGTAGGAAGAAAAGGTGATGTGACATTCAGAAGTGGCATGCTTCATTTGGAAGAGGAATGTTCTGAAAATGATGCTGGCTGCACTCAGTTGTTTACAGAGCCTCTGCATGAGAGGAGCTTGATGGACTCAGTGTGTCTAGGAGGGTAAACTTGAACACGTCCACGGTCTTTTGTGGTATGAGGGAGAGAATGGGACACAGTTTTGAATGGCAGTACACAATGAAAAAAAATGGAGGTATCCTGCTTCGAAATCAGGAAAAACTTGTAACCAGAAGAGCCCTGCTGGTTACCTTCCTGCCTTGATAGGCATAGGTACACACACACACACACACACACACACACACACACACAAACACACAAGTCTACATGGCATACTTTTCTCATGAGTCTGCGTGTGATTCCCGGAAGGTCTACATGGTTTTACTGGAGGAACTACATGGGTTTCTTTGTGGGTCTATGTATGTGGGTCATGGACGTCCTAGTGAGTCTACCTGGGCTTCTTGGGGAATCTTGATGGAATTTCTGGTGCATCTATGTGGGCTTCCTGTTTAACTCCATGGGTGCAAACCGATCTTCAGCTGGGGAAGGGAAGAGTTGGAGTTAGGATGTGGAGTGTATCTACTCCCATGTACCCATACACCCAAACTTTTGTGCATTGACCGTAGAAACAGGGAAACACAGGGGAAGGATGAAACCCAGAGAGACTAGTTTGATGAAGTAAAAGTTGGTGAGTGTCTTAGTGAGGGTTTGTATTGCTATGAAGAGATGCCATAACCATGCAACTCTTATAAAGGAAAACATTTAATTGGGGCTGGCTTCCAGTTCAGAGGTTTAGTCTATTATCAACATGGTAGGATATGTATGGTGGTGTGCAGGCAGACATCATGCTGGAGAAGAAGCTGAGAGTTCTACATCTTGATCTACAGACAGCAGAAGGAGTCTAGGTCCACACTGAGCATAACTTGAGACCTACAAAATTAGCATAGGAGACCTCAAAGCCTGTCCCCACAGTGACACACTTCCTCCAACAAGGTCACACCTATTCCAACAAAGCCACACCTTCTAATACTAATAGTGCCACTCCCTATGGGGGGCATTTTCTTTTAAACCATCACAGGGAGGAAGAAGGAAACACACACACACACACACACACACACACACATACATATATAGGACATATAATTAAATATATACTAATCTGGGACAGAAGCTGGTTTGCTTTCATCAACATTAAGAACTTGGAAGAGCCACAGGTGCAGAGCACGCTGTTAAGCTGGTTTCTTCTAGGAAATGTTGCTTACTTTGGGGAGGGAGGGGCCTCAAGAGCCAACTGGTCTCAGATTGTCATTGTCTGACAACTCCTGTGTGGAATGTTAAGCTGCTGGTTGGGGGAGTTTCTACTGAAAAGCTTTCCCTCAGTTCCTTCATCAGTCAAATGGCTTTAAAAGTAATTTCCTGTCCTGTTCTGCAGAGCCACGTAGAGAAGAAGAAGAAACCACTTTAAGCAGTGTTGCCCGATGGATGCTAACTGTATTTTATGGTTCAGTGGGGGCATAGGGGTGACTTGGTGCACGGAAGCACACCAGAGTGACCTTACATTAGGATAGGGGCTGTGGATTTAAAAGGTTAAAGTGAGAAACGCAAATGCCCAAAAGCCTGCAGAATGTTCTGGGCCTTGATACGCTGCGGACGTTACTGCTCCTTCTATTTAAAGGTCTCCAAGGCAGGTACTGGCCCTGTTCATCTGGGTGTTGCTTGTCCTCAAAAAGAACATGCAAAATACACCTTCCATAAACTCCCAGAACTTTCCATGCTCCTCTTCCTGGAGTTCCTTTGCTAGACATTGATCCCTTTTATAACTTAGATCGTTTTTATGTCTTAGAATTGGAGATCCTGAAGACATTTAGTTTTGGTTTGAAATGGATGGCTCTTATATTTCATTAACACAGAGTTTATTTTAAAATCCTCCCACATTTTAATATATTCTGATAATAAACCATGATACCTATGTCACACCTTGAAAGAAATGCTCACAGAATAGGCAGCCAAAGGAAGATGTTGTCTTACGTAGTCAATCATACAAACTTTGAAAATAATACACTAGTTGATCATCACTCAGATCTCAAGAGTTTTTTTTCCCCTGAAGCCTTTTCCTGAGTGTATATTTAAGACCCAGAGGTTGTGCCCTGATGTGTTAAATCATTCTCTTTCACTTACTCTTTGAACCCTGAAGGTTCACTTTTTTGCACACTTTCCTGGGTGCTGGGCACAAATGGCAGAAGCAGCAAAGGCCCATTTCTAATGAAAGACAGAAAGGGGATGGATCTGGATGGGACAGGAGGTGGGGAGGAACTGAGAGGAGAAAAGGGAGGGGAAACTGTAATCAGGATACATCATGGAAGAAAAAAAAACATCTATTTTCAATACAAGGGTAGAAAAGACCAGAAAAAGGTGAATGCAGCTTTGCTGTGTTTCCATGGAGTTCCTCATGGGGTGTGGGGGGAGCCTCCCTTTGACAATTCCATACAGGGTCTGTGTGCAGAACTATTCTCTGTGCAAATATCTCAGGGCAGCACACACACACCTGCAGAACTAAGGAGAAGAGGAAAAAGCTGCTTCTGTATGGATCAAAGTGGCTAACTAGCAAAGAGGGTGGGCGGGGAGGGGGGCAGTTCATCAACATTCCATCCAGCTCCAGGGTGACCAGCCCCATGGCAGCAGATGAAAAGGGGTGAGCTTGGCACATGGAGACAGGCCCACTGCATCTCCTAGACAGAAAGAGAGCTGGAATAGACTCTGAGGGCAGGTCTTCCCCAGGCTTCCTGATATCTCAGAGCCTTAACGTGCTTCTTACTGAGGCACACCTCATGGAAAATCGGTGATCACCCATGGCCACCATTTTAAAACAAGCACTGACATCCCTACTGCTGTGAGGTCAGACTGCAGGGCTGAGCCTGTGCTGAGCCACAGATTTCCAAGTCTCAGTCACCTAACTCTGAGCAGACCTTGATTAGTGATTGACATGAACAGTGTGTGCTGAACAGGAGCCTGCCCTGCTTCTCTATTTATTGCACATCATGCCATACCCCACACTAATGTATTATAACCATGCATCCATGCACGAAACTACATGGATGTATGTTTATTTACACTAATTATTGTATCGTACATCCACATGCCATTTTACATTACCACAATACATTATTTCTCAAACCAAGGAGTGGGGAAATGCCATAAGAGTCAGCTAAATGGTCATGATACTGGCGTTCTCTGGGCTGAGATTATGGAAGGATGTCAGTGCCACCCCTCCTTCACACTGGTTCCCTGGTCAGGATGGAGAGTCACCAGGGAGAGACCACTCTTGTGGGATGCTGCTGGGTCCCACAGTGGCTGCAGCTGGATGCCAGCCTGTGAGGACCTTCATCTCCAGGGAAGTAGAGACCCAGGTCGCAGGGGTCTGGTGCCTGTGGATGCTTTGGTCTGTTGTTCATTCACAGGGCCTGTTTTGGGGGAATGTGGTACCCAAGCTTGGTCTGATGTTCATTCGTATTTTATCAGTTGCAGATGGAACGGTGCAGGAGGAACTCTGGCTCCTATTAAATGGTTTGTTTGGGAGCTGGAAGGCCTACATCCTTGGGAATTTACCTTACTTCCTCTTTACTTCCTTTCTGCTTTTCTACCCCTCCCTCATTGCCCCCAGCCCTCTCCTTCCTGCCTCATCTTTCCTCTCCCACCTTCAATCTTCCCCTTCCTGGTCATCCCAGGCCCTCTCTTCCAGGGCTTGCCACCCCCTCTATTCGTCCATGCACACCTGCATCTACTCTCAGGGAGATGGAGCTAATATTTTCAGCAAAGCCCTTATGCTAAGTTCCAGAAATACAAATTCTCCTCAAAGTGGTTTCTCTGATTGCTGGTATCCTCACGTATGACCTGCTGCACCCATCCCTTGGAGTGTCACTCACTGGACCCCACTTGGGTGCCACTGGCACTTGATTTTTATCGAGCCATTTCTACTCTATCACATGTACAAGTGAGGAGAAGAGGGAGTTGGCAGGGATGAGGGAGAGATCAAAGAGATCGAAAGAGAGATTGGAGAGTCTAAGCAAGTGTGAGAAACTTCAACAGTATGTTTCCATACAGCTCTCAACTAAGGTCCTATGTATTTTTATAACCTAGTACTGTAGGATTAGACTTCAATTCTCTTTGTAGAGCTCCTTTGGAAGGCTATGTGCTTCCTTGTGAGGGATGAAGTCAAGTTTTATGCAGCCTGAGATCCCATTACTGTGCTCAGTTTTAGTTTGACTTTGCCAAGGCTTTAGTTTATCTTGATTTGAAAGTCAAAAAGGCCTTTCAACCACTTTATACATAGAAATCCTCCACAGGATGGTTTTTCACTCAGGACAGCATCAGGGAAAACATGTTTTCCTAAGCAACACATGACAGATAAGGACCTGTAGCTCAGCCCAGCTGCAGAGGAAAGATGCGAATCCGGAATTTGCTTTAGCAGGTGACTTCATAGCCCTTTGGAGATGTGAAGGCCTCCTATAGGCTGGCTGGCGCTGACCTGAGACAATTCAGGAGCCCCCTAGGGACACAGAGAAGAGGAGAGCATGGACCAGGGCTGCAGCCACACTGGGCAGAGTCACAGCCTCTGTATTCACCTCAGGTTGTCTGCAACAGGTACACAGATCTCTTTCTTGATGTTTCTCATCTGGTGGAAAGAGAGCAGGGATGTGGAGAGACAGCGATGTGAAAGAAATCCACGGACAAAAAGACTGGGAACCCCTCCCCATGTAGGCTACACACAACAGGGAAAGCATGGCAAGGAAAGCCTGTGCTGTGTAAACAGAAGAAAAGGTCAGGAGCATCCTGGCCCAGAGCCCTGGAGTGGATGCCTTTGCCCTACTCAATTGTCTACTCCTGTTCTCAGTGCTTGCTTTCCTAAAAAAAAAAAAAAAAAAGTCCCCATTTTTCCTGTCTTAGATGTGTACCTGGTGCAATTCTGTCTTTAAAAACAAGAACCTGGGACTCTCAGTGGGTGCCTCCAGGACTCTGATCCCTACTATTAGGATCGTAGATCTTCAGGCACGCTCACGTAAGCCGCAAGCTCTCCAGGTCCAGGTCCTTTGCTTCTTCCTGTTCATTCCCCACCTTCACAAACATCTCTAAATCATATTTCAAATCAGTCAAAATAGTTTCAAAAATACTTCCTTCACTATCTTCTTCACTCTTAAAAACACCAGGAACCAGCTGGGTGGCAGTGGCGCACGCCTTTAATCCCAGCTCTTGGGAGGCAGAGCCAGGTGGATCCCTGTGAGTTCGAGGCCAGCCTGGTCTTCAGAGCAAGTTCCAGGACAGGCACCAAAACTACACAGAGAAACCTTGTCTCGGGGGGTGGGAGGGTGGGGTGGGGGTGGGGGGACACCAAGGACTGCCTACTTGTCACAGACCATGTCTCTGTGTTCATGTTAACAAAAAGTTATTCCTCATCCTCTTCTCTGAGGGATGTAAGGAAATTGTGGATTTTCAAAGGTCTTCCAGTGTGGGTGGGATGTGTGAGGCATCCACATCTTTTCTAAACAGCCTGCACCACTCTACTTACAAATGGGGAGTTTAAAAATCTGTTGGCAAGGAGCAGATTCTAAAGGCAATCTTCTAAACACTACTCTGGGTTCAGCTCTTTTCCTTTCAGAGTAAAACGGAACCTGTGAGAACTTAGCAGAGACGGTTATCTACAAACCCATTTCATGCTAAATAGCAGATGGGGCCCTTGCCCTTTCCCAAATCCTAGCCCCAGGCGTCCTTAGAATGAGGCAGATTGTTGCTTTGGAGAGGAGGAACATTCCTCCTCAAGGCTTTGGGCTCTCCCCTTTAATCCCCTCTCAAATGGCACCAGTTGCAAGGACTGCCCCCTTTTGCCTAAGAGCAAGCTCTTTCTTGTCACAGTGAAAAGCCTGCTGTGATGATGGTCCAGGGAGGTGCTGTGGGTTGGGTAGGAGTGACCTTCAGATGTTTCTGATTCTCACAGCAAACTTTGGATTCCAAACACAGCCTTGAGCGGGTAAGTCACACATCTCGATACCTGCTCCACAGATGAAGTCTGTCACACCAGAAAATGCCACATTGCCAGTTATAGAAAGATACCTCCAATCCCAGCTAGTGAGGAGGCCGAGGCAGGAGGATCTTCAGTTCGAGGTGTTCCGGATTACAAAATGGACTCAAGGTCAGAGCTGAAGGTTCAGCGAGACTCTCTCTCAAAGTAAAACGTAAGAGTCCTAGAGACGTATCTCGGTGCTAGAGCACCTGCCCAAGGGTCCCGAGGCTGTAGGTTCATCCCCCAGAACCTTAGATGAGGCAGAAGATGAAAGACTTCTTCATGGTGCTTTCTGATCTTCTCCCAATGGCCGAGTCACTGCGAGCAAGGATTCTGTAGCAATTTTAAATATAAGATTCTCAAAGAAACTTTGTGAATTGTTTTACACAGCATAAACAAGACTAGGGCTAGACAGGTCTCTGACAGGGACCCAGTGACCATGCAGCCCAGTGAGCTCTGCAAGGCTTTCTCTGTCCCCGATTTGGGTGGTCCTTTGGGACTCTGTGTTCTGTGGGGGTTTCAGTTCTCACCTGTAAAATGGGGCGGATGAGGCGAGATACATTCTAAATGCCCTTACAGTATGTGAGTAAAATATGTGTTGTAGAGAATATTCAATGTATACTGTCAGAGAGAGAGAGTGTGGATGAAATGCTGAATTCTTGCAGTGCCCGCCGGTGAGTATGAACAGACTCTGAGATGAAACTTCAGGGACGACATGAGATGCTCTGAGGAAATCAAGGCAGCTCTTTTCCTTCCCTTTGAGGGCTCAGCCAGTTTTTCACACCGACCATCTTTAAATTGAATTCCAGCGAGAAGTCTGTATTTCACGTTGGACAGTGTAAAATGCGTCCGACGTGAAATACATACCCTGCCATTTCACACCCTGCCATTCAATTTGTGGCTTCAAATTTTAAGTATAAAAGTGGAGCCTCCTTAAAGATCCCTCTCCAGAGCGTGTGGTGAATTGGAAGACAAAGCTGTTCTTCCCTGATTGCCATCCCAAACTGGACCATCCAGCTGCTTCCTCCGTCCACCAGGGGGTGCTCACCCCCACTAAAAACCAGGGCTCACTTCCAATCACGGGACAGTGGCCCACAGGCAGGACTGGCAAAGTATCTCTGAAATGTTACCGGTTTAGTTACACCAAGAGAATAAGACTTCTAAAAAGTGTTGACACATTTTGATTTAAAAGTGGCTGCTTTTAAACACCATTTCTTTCCATTTTATCTTACTCACAGCAATACAGTCAACCACACAATCATCATAACATAAAGGGGTAGAATCATTTAAAAAGTTTAGAAAATAGAGAGAACTCTAAACAAAATAAACTGTCAATATTAGATTATTTTCTTCTTTAACTCTTTTCCCTGGCATAGTCCATCAGAATCACCCACTGGCAGCCAGGACACAGCTCCCGACTTGCTGAGTCTTGCTTACATTTCATCGCAGCTATGGAAGAGAACACAATAAATTTATTTATTATTTTCCTTCGATTTAGCACATACTAACTGTACATCTATGCAATACAGTGTTTTATTTCAGTATCTAACTACAGTGACAGATTCTCCTCTGGGGAACATCTTACACAGATTAACAAACTTCTAATTACAATTAGAAAAAAAAAGACTTTCAAATGTTGGCTTTTCTCTTAAAGATTTCAAATTTACTCTGTTTTCCCCAACAAGTGACTCACGCACAGTTTGCTTTTAACTTAAATGAATTTGAAGACAGATTAGACGTTGTTTGACCAAGACATAGCATAAAAGACCGGTTTGAAAACTTGCTCATGTGGACATTTATTTATTTTTAATTTATTAAACATTTTTTGTGGACATTTTCAAACTTGAACTCACAAGAAGCCAACAAATCCATTTTAAAACTGTAGATGTAAACATCATGAAATTTTAAGATAGATTTCTTTCTTTTACTTCCTAATGTTGGTTCAGATAATTTGTTGCACTATGCCTGCCTGAGATACTCTTTCCTTGTCTCTCATCTGGCTCTGTTGTGGTGTGTGTGGCAGTGTGCTATAACCATGTGAGTGGGGATGTGGGGATTGACAGTGTTCCAAGGAGAAAGCTCACAGCAAAGAACAGAGAGCTGGAGTATGTGGTGTGTGTGTGTGTGTGTGTGTGTGTGTATATTGGTATTGACACAAGCTAGAATCATGTGAAAGGAGGGAACTTCAATTGAGGAAATGCCTCCATAAGATCCAGCTGTAAGGCATTTTCTTAATTAGTGATTGATGGAAGTGGGTCCAGCCCATGGTGGGTGGTGTCATCCCTGGGCTGGTGGTCCTGGGTTCTATAAGAAAGCAGGCTGAGCAAGCCATGGGGAGCAAGCCAGTAAGCAGCACCCCTGCATGACCTCTGCATCGGCTCCTGCCTCCAGGTTCCTGCCCTGCTTGAGTTCCTGTCCTGACTTCCTTCAGTGATGAACAGTGAGGTGGAAACATGAGCTGAACAAACCCTTTCCTCCAGCTTGCTGTGGTCCTAGTGTCTCATCATAGCAACAGAAACCATAACTAAGACAGGGTGTGTGTGTACGTGTGTGTGTGTGTGTGTGTGTGTGTGTGT
>CABHPH010124364.1:13906-27685 GCA_902168325.1 Peromyscus nudipes | reverse complement strand
TATTATTATCCTTACAGTCACATAAGAAGACAAAGACTGATTAAGCAACTTATACAATATGAATCATAATGTATAGCAGACTTAGAATTCAAAACTAAGTAGTTTAATTTCTTCATTTTAATCCTAATATATACACAGTCACTAATATTGAAACAATGCAGTACCTCCTACTTTATGTAGACATAGCCAGCATTGACACACTGCATAACAATAATCCAGAGGAAAGGGTCTCAAACACAAAGGCACAAGGACTTGATTTAGGCATATACTATATTCTATGGGTCGGGTTCACTTCAAAAACTATCTTGGAAAAAGAAAAAAGATTTATTTTTTGAAAATTCAATGTATCTGCTCTTCTTTAAAAAACTTTGCAACCTTAGAGAGAAACCGAGGTTAACTTAAAACATACTATTTTCTGCTGTGTATTTATCTATGGTAACGCACAAAGCTAAATGAAAGAAACTGGAACAAAAGATTCAATACATTGTGAGCTAACTGATTGGAAAAACTAGTAAAACTGAAACCACAGCATTAGAATGAGAATTGGTGTCCAAAGGAGTCAGAACATGAGAGGAAGAAGTGGTTGTAAGGAGTAATAAGAGAAAACATTTTGGGTAATGGAAAAGCTTGTCCTTTGTTGCCATGACTGCAGTGATGTTTACAACAACAGCATATATTTACCAAGCCACTCAGCAATATGAAACCCATGGTTTGATACTGATAGCTGGTCGTTTTTTTTTTTTTAAGTTTTGTTAAAACACAGTTACACATTCTTGATTATGTATTATCTATGGTTGCACTTGCTATACAGCAGTGGAGCTGAGTAGTTGAGACAGTCAGTATATTCTGCAATTATCAATTAATTATCATCTTTTTCTTATGAAAGAAAACATTTGTCAAATCCTGCTTTCAATATTTATGGTCTCAGCTCTACTTTTGAATGTCACATTAAACATCCAAGTCTGATTAAATTACCCCTAAGTCCCAAGAAGACTACAGTAAAAGATGTCTTTAAACAAAGACAATTTCACAATGCCTAGCAGAACAAGGCAGGAAAAAATGTCAGTTTAGAAGAGATACCTCAGATAGATAAGTGATAATTTACTGGATCTGACAAAGTCTAATGTTACAGTTGCCAATGAAAAAGTGGAACCAACTCTGTTTAAGAATCCTCAAAGCCGGGCGTTGGTGGCGCACGCCTTTAATCCCAGCACTCGGGAGGCAGAGCCAGGCGGATCTCTGTGAGTTCGAGGCCAGCCTGGGCTACCAAGTGAGCTCCAGGAAAGGCGCAAAACTACACAGAGAAATCCTGTCTCGAAAAAAAAAAAAAAAAAAAAAGAATCCTCAAAAATGTAGAAGAATGCAAATGCATCTACACTTATCATCCTGCACAAAACTCAACTCTAAGTGGATCAAAGACTTCAACATAAGGCAGATACGCTGAATCTCTAAGACGAGACAGTGAGGAATATTCTTGACACCATTAGCACAGGAAAAGACTTTCTGAACATAACACGGATAGCACAGGAACTAAGAACAACAACAAATGAATGGGACCTCATGAAAGCTTCTGCATGGCAAAGGGCACCAACAATTAGACAAAGTGTCAGCCTACAGAATGGAAAAAGATTTTTACCAACTACATATCTGATAGAGAGCTAAGAGCGAAAATATATAAAGAACTAAAAACACTGGGTATCAAGAAAACAAATAACCTAATTAAAAATGGGAACATATCTAAACAGAATTCTCAATAGAGGAAAGTCAAATGGCTGAGAAGCACTTAAGAGAAATTTTATACATCCTTAGTCACCAGGGAAATGCAAATCAAAATTACTTTTGATATTCTACCTTAGCACAGTCAGAATGGTGAAGATGAATAGAACAAATGACAGCTCCGCTGGCCAGGATGTGGAGTAAAGGGAACACTCATCTATTGCTGGTGGGTGTGCAAATTTGTACAGTCACTATAAAAAATAAGTGTGGTGATTCCAAAGGAAACGGAATAGATCTACCTCAAGATCCAGCTATACCACTCTTGGGCACATACCCAAAGGACTCCACATCCTACTATGGAGACACTTACTGAACCATGTTCACTGCTGCTCAGTTCATAACAGCCAGAGACTGGAAACAGCTGAGATGCTTGTCAACGGATGAATGTTAGTAAGAATAGCAGGTGGAATATATACACACAGGATACACACTATCTTCTGTTAGTACGAATAGCAAGTGGAGTATATACACACAGGATACACACTATTAGTGCTCAAGCATGAGGGAGAGAGATAGAGATAGAGGTAGAGGTAGAGGTAGAGGTAGAGGTAGAGGTAGAGAGAGAGAGAGAGAGAGAGAGAGAGAGAGAGAGAGAGAAGGAAAAAAGAAAGAAACCATTAAACTTAAATCATTTTCATGTAAATGGAGAGAGCTAAAAAAAAAGAATCATCCTAAAAGAGGCAGCACAGACTCCAAAAGACAAATATGGTGTGCATTCATTTGTATGTGGATGTCAACTGTTAAGTCCTCGATGCGCTATGGTCCATAGAAACACAGAGGTTAGGTACAGGGTAAGGGACTAGGGGGAGAATGGATCTCCCTAGGAAGGAGAATAGAACAGACAGTTGTGGATGAATGAGGGGTTGGAGGACAGGAATGGGAGGATCAGAGAGGAAGGAGAGAAGACTGGGGCAAGGGAAGGAATATGAGGAGGTACAGCTAAAACTAATGGCCATGTTAGGGATCCTATGGAAACCAAACACAGTAGAAGCATCCTAAAATATATGAAGGCAATCTAAAGGAAATCACCTAATAACAGGTATTGCTGTGAGGACCAGCCTTCAGCAGCTCAGGGATGGAGGGGGATCCACTTCCACTGAGTCAGCGAACTTCTCAATTGACTTTTCTATCTGAGGGAGTAAAGCTTAATTCTCTGGGGCCAGCGAAAAAGGGAAACACACACATACACACATACACATACACACACACACACACACACACACACACACACACTCACACACGTCCAAGAACTCAGGGTCTCACCTAGGGTGCTGATGAATGGCAAGCCTTCACAAGGTCAGAGAAACTGAAGAGGAGATGCAGAGCAGGCGAACTACTGGACAGACAAACAGACGCAAAAGATTTTTTCTGAGGGCCAAAACTTAGTTCATTTTATTCTTCTTTCTTATGCTTGTTCTATTCTATTCTTTCTCTGTGCTGTTCTTCTGCGCTGATGTTTCCCTTCTGTCTATTCTTATTTTTTCCCTTACAGCTTATATATCCCAGCAAAATCTCTCAAGTAATATAAAAATTACAATGTGGTTACATTCTATTTTTTAAGTGCATGACTACAATGAATACAAGTAAAAAACAGCATGTTTTTCCATATCCCTTATATGATTAAACATTTTACATATTTTCAGGTTAAAAAAAAAACAAGTTGTCCCAAGAACCCACATACCCATCGGGTACCCATTCATACCCAAGCAACTTGTTATAGATTAACTGTGTGTAAGCAAGCAAGGTATATTTCTCAGTCAGTTCTTTTGCTGGCAAGCTGCATTTTGCAGTTACAAAGAAAGGATCAATCACTTTATTATTTGTCTCAAAAGATAATCTTATAAGAAATCTTAAAAGAATCACAAATCTAAACTTTTATATATGAAAAACAATCAGTCAGCTCTACTTTAAATCCTGAGGGTACATACCCATTCATCAACAGTTTTTTATATCAGGAAGCTGAGGGCAGAAATGGGTACAAGGAACTATCATCACCCTTGATCACTAACCCATCCTAGCAAGAAAGGCACATCAGCCAGCTATAGCCAGGCTACCATTATTCCTGTTCCCTGATTTCCACAAGTCCCTCACTCAACTATTAAAAGTGTGTCTTTATAAACTTTAAATTGTTCCCCAAGATTTTCTACCTCACAGTCATTAACAAAAACATCTTAACCTAACCTTAAGGCATTATTTAAAGCTTTGTTTTAGCTATGATGCACACTGAAACCCCCGAACACATCTCCCACATTAAGATTAAAACAACTTTAGCTTCTTGGACTTACTTGTTTTTCTTAATCATTAACCTAAGCCACAGTCTATATGGTTCAAGAGAACTCAGAAGTCCTAGCTGTATGACACTTCTTTGGTCCTATTTTTTTTAATCCTTTTTATCCCCTGCTTTATCAGGGGTGGGGGCAACACCATATCTTGCCTTTACCTATATTAATTTCCCCACTAAACTAACCTTTATCATAACACCTTACTATATTTGTCAAAAACCCTTAAGCTTCAAAATTCCATTTAAACTAAAAATATTATTTTATAAAATCATTGCTTCAATTAAATAGTACAATGTAGCAGAAATCTTAGATGGTCTTATTAATAAAATCAAGCCTGAGGCCAGTTATTGGGGTGAACACTGGAAGATCAGAGAGACAGAACAAGCCACAGCTAACCTCACCTGGCCAACTTCTCAGGTGGTCTTGTTTCCTCAGACTGGAAGCCTCCGTGTCCTCATATCCGAATGGCTCTCAGCTGAACTGTGCTGCTCAAAACCTAAACGCTTAACCAGCCAAAATGCTTAACCAGCCAAATGCTTCTAGTTTCTGGCCCTCACACCTTATATACCTTTCTGCTTTCTACCATCACTCCCTGGGATTAAAGGTGTGGGTCACCATGCTTGGCTGTATCCTTGAATAGATGGATTTCTGCTTCTGGAATGCTAAGATTAAAGGCGTGTACTACCACTGCCTATCCTAAGTATCTAGTGGCTTTTCTGTTCTCTGACCCCAGATAAGTTTATTAGGATACACAATATTTTGGGAAACACAATACCACCACAGTACAACTTGAGAGGAAATCATAATAATCCACAGGTTAAAAACACCCAGTAGAACAGGATATTTCCATGAGATAATCATACCAAATTAAAGACAATCTTCCTACTACCATTCACACCATGCCAGATACCAGAGAAAAATAGCAGCAGCAAACTTGTAAAGGCACAGCAGTAGCAAGAGACACTCTGGAGCCAAAGCCTTCTCAGCCTTGATTAGCTGAGATTCACCCATCAGTGCCTTGCACTATGGTTGGCCAATCTCCTGTAGTTAATTGCCACCTGCTGCTCCCTTGACATGGTCATCAGCAAATAGGGGAGATGGAACCCCAACTGGACATCCCCCATCACCAAATGAAGCTTCCAGTGCCTGGAATGAGTTACATGTAATCTAGTTATTGGACAAGGGAGCCCCACTGAATTTCCCAAACAACCTATGCTGTTGCCGAGCCTATTGGTTGCTCTCCCCAAACTGACAGCAAAACTCAATTGCTGAAGGCAACATCTAGATAACCCATTGAACATGGAGAAAACAAGTTGGTGCCCACTTATAGACTTCACCTCAACAGACTAGTGTTCATCATACTGGAAAGCATTCTGCACTCTCAAAGGAGATGGGTAAACTCCAACCCAGCTACAAATCCTTAGATCTATAATGATGGCCTGCCTGCAAGATGAGCTAATGCAATAGAGGCAGAAAGCTTGTGGGAGCAACCAACCAATATCTGAAGGGACTTAAGGCCCACTCCATGAGATGAAACGTATCCCCATCCCCGACACTATTTGGGTGGCCTGAGACTAGAAAGCACAGCGATCTAGGGAAAAACCAAATACTACTGTTCTGTTAAGGAACACAGAAATGACTACTAATGACATTCTGCTGTACTTGTAGATCAGTGTCTTGCTCAGCCCTCATCAGAGAAGCTGCCTCCTACAGCACAAGGGGATAAATACAGAGTCCACAGCCAGACATTATGTAGAGCATGATAGACCTCAGAACACATAGTCCTAAATGGAATGTTTTCATCAAATTTCTCCCTTCTGGCCTCAGGGAACTTTGCTAAGCAAGAGGCAAAAAATTGTAAGAGGCAGAGGAAATGGAGGAAACCAAGGAACCAAGGCCTTCTAGTTACAATAGTAATGACTTACATATGAACTCACAGAGACTGTGACAGCACACTCAGGGCCTGCATGGGTCTTGGTGAGATGTGGTCTCAACACGAAGAGGAGAAGTAGACACATGCCCCCATCTCTAAGCCAGAAGCTATCTACAATTGATAACCACTAGCAAAGTAATAATTAGTTTTCTTTAAGGGAGTCTCACTGGGTAAACAAAGAACATTTAAGGGCAGGCCCCATGCCCAGCAGTAGATGGATAACATATGAACTCAATGGCATTCTAGGAGGCTGTCTCAATGTTGTGTCAGAACATTTTATTTATATATGTATTTCTACTTTTAATTTTTTTATCTTATTCTTTCTTCTTCTTCTTCTTTTTTTTTAAACCTTGTAGGTCCCAGTTCTGTGTTTTTAAGGGATCCCTGTGTATACAAACTTGTGTGTCTCTGTGGCTATATGTGTTTTTTGTCTCTTTTTCCTGTTCGTTTCATTTATTATAACCGTTGATTTATTTTATTTTATTAATATTCTTTAGATGTCTGTTTTCTACAAAGAGACAAAAAGAGGGTGAATTCAGGTGGGAGGGGAGGTGGGAAGGTTCTTGGAGAATTTGGGGGAAGAGAAACAATAATCAATATATTTAAAAAAATCTGTTTTCAATAAAAGGAAAATAGAAAGCTTTGGGAGAAGATTACAGGTGCTTCTGAGATTGAAGGAGAATGGGAAGCGCATTTTAGAATCAGGCTGTTTAAGAAGCAGGTATTTTTAGGCCACATGGGTATGCAATGGTCTGTGCTGTACCCCGAAGCCATGCTGATATCTGTGAGCCATGCTGCTGCCTGGGGCCACAGTGATGTCCAGGGCCTGCACTGCCACAGATGGCTGAAATGGTATCCATGGCCTGTGCAGCAGCAGAGGGCCATGTTGATGTATATGGTCTGTACTGCCACTGGAGACATGCTGACACGGAGACCATGAGTAAGTACAAGATCCCATGCTCTTGCTGACAGGAAAGGGCAAGGAAGCTATTTTTGCCATGGTACTGATGACTGCAGATGCACATCGGAAAGAGAGAGACATGGAAGGCTTCTATGACAACCTCTACCTCCAACCCCAGCCCAAAAGGTAACAGCCTAGACAGAAAGCCATCAAAGAGAACTCTTAAAAACTGTGATAAGGATGCTGAAGTGTAGCTCTTCACATTGGTGGCCTGTGGCAGGGGTGGGGTGGGGAAGGACTCAGTTTTAAGGGCTGGCCACTGGGAGTTTGACCATGCTCCAGTGAGTATATGGGAAACACAAACTGGACTTGTTTTTCTTTTTGTTTGTTTGTTTTGTTTTTCTTTTTCTTCCTCTTTTTTTGAGGGGGGGAGGTCCCAAGGGTGAGGGATGTATCAGGGAGGACTGGGAACTGAGGGTGCTGGGGGTTCATAAGTAAAATTCTCAAACAATAAAAATATATAGGGGAAAAAAAGCAGGTATTTTCCCCCTTTCCATTCAGTGTAGTTTGGCTGATGACTTCCCATATTTTGGCAGGAAGGACTTTGAAATGTGGACACGAGAAACAGTTGGTGTCCATTTCAGAAGAGAAAAAGGATGAGCAAGGAACTGTGCAGTTATTAATTAAATAATTTTCGTACTGGGGATAGAAGCCAAGGCTTCAATGTAAAAGGAATACACTCTACCACTAAGCTGTACTACTGGTTTCATGATATGCACACTCAATGTGAAATGACTGGGAGACCTCAGCAAATCCTCCCAGTCTTTAATTCTCTAAACTTTCAGATGCTAGGCAGTTACACTCAGAGGCCTGAAGAGTTCTTCGTGAAATTAGAGTAAATTAAAAGTTGAAAAGACATGAGGAGATGCAAGTGAGCATGGGAGAAAAGTTCTCAACATATAGACCATAACTACAGACCCCGAAAGAAAGTCTATAAATACAAAACATAATGATTATACCAAAGAGAAACATGTTTAAAAGAACCATGATTGGAGAATATCATAATTACCTTCAGAGGTACATACATAAAAATGCAAAAACCACTACTAAAGATGAGCACTTGAGGAATACAAGGCATGCTTGCAAACAAAAGCAAACAGGAGAGGTCAAAATTGGAAGGGTAGTTTGGAGCTAGGAAAGAGATGGTGCTGAAGACTGACTGGTTCTGCACTCCAAGTATAAGTTCATGATTTAAGATCTTTGTTTACCAGACAAATTGGCTATAACTTATAAACACCAGATAATACAGATTCACACACACAAAGAGACAATCAGAGCTTTGACTCTTCCCTGTGCACGCTCAGCTTGCCTTACAACCCCAAGAGCTTTGGTTGCCCTCTGAAGTTCTGCATTTGAGCTTAGGACATTAACCTGGGGCTATTATGGTCAATACTTTAGGCAAACATTTAAAGAACGAGAGACTGAGACACATTGTATACATTATGGAAATTCTTAAGGGCTTAAAAATAGATTGTGAATAAGTGGTGTTCTCTCAGTGTGGAATACTCAGCCATAAATGGGACAATACCTCCTCCTGAGGCTCAGGGGTCATTGCAGAAGAGTGTACAGAAAGACTGTAAAAAACAGAGATCATAGATGACAAGAAAAGCTTGTTCTTCAGAAACAATAGGGATGTTGCACGGTATTTTGTTTGCTTTCTGACAAATAAAGCTTACTTGGAGATCAGAGAGTGAAGCTTAACCATAGAGGCCAGGCAGTGGTGGCACACACCTTTAATCCTAGCGCTTGGGAGGGGAAGAGGAAGCAGGAAGATCAGGAGTTTAAGGCCATCCTTGACTACAGGAGATTGAATCAGTCTAAATGAAACAGAACTGGGCGGTGGTGGTGGTGGTGGTGGTGGTGGTGGTGGTGGTGGTGGTGTACACCTTTATAATCTCAGCACTAAGGAGGTGGAGACAGGAATATAAGGCAGGTAGAGACAGGATCTTGCCCCCATTCAGTCTGAGGATTTGTAGAGATAAGATCTCCGCCATTCAGTCTGAGATTTCTTAGAGAAAAGAAGTCTCTCTGGTGTCTGCTGCTCTGCTTCTCTGATCTTTCAGTTTTCACCCTCAATATCTGACTCTGGGTTTTTAGTTAATAAGACTAATTAGGATTGTACATCATAGGGAAGTTACACATCAGAACTCAGAGCAGTTGTGACAACTTCATAAGACCCAAGGAAGCTCAAACCAGACAGGCTCCCCAAATGGAGGGAATAGAGGGAACAAATCCCGCCAGCTGAGAGTTAGCCATTTGTCCAGGCTGGGGAGTGGAAGTGAAGCCCAGCCCCAGGCTTCCAGGAGTTTAGGCTAGAGGTAGGGTGAGAAGTGCTGGGAGGGGCCACAAGTATTGAGTGAGTCCCAGGTTCCTATGGGACTTGAAACCAGAAGAGTATCCATGGGATTTTCAACCAATCATGTAAGTACAATACTTATATATGAAATCATCAAAAATATTAAAAATAAACAGCAGATTTGAGAAAGAATTTTTTTTACTCATTTATATTAGCTCTTTGAGAATTTTATACAATGTATTGATCATATTCACCCTTTCCAACTCCTCCCAGAACCAACCCCGCCCTTTCCTACCCAACTTGTCTTTTTTTTTTTTAAATATAAGAAGTGAAGCTTATGCTGCCTATGTACTCTTGGATGTGTGGCCTTCACTGGAGCACAGTTGATCTATCAGGGCTCACACTCTTTTTCTAATTCCTCAGTGTAGGTCTCCAAGAAGCCTGGGATAAATGGCTAACTGGAGTGCCCATTAGCATACCAAGTCAGACTCTCATCCCCACCCCTAGCCCCACCTTAAACCTCTCCAGCCCCTGAGCTTTGCTTCCCTTCTCCCAGCTTCTCTTTTATTATAGAACCTTAGCCATTGTTGCTATGCTCTTTCTTGGCTCCTAGTTCCTCTCTCCCCGAACCCTCTCTCTCCTCTCAGACCTGGTTCAGTTTGCTAGTCAGGTTAAGTATGGACTCTTCTGTGGCCTCTGTTTGTGCTCCCCTCAACCATACCTAGGAACAGTCATGGCTTCCTTTTCATTTGCCTGTATCATTCCCAAGTCCCTCTCAAATCATGACCTCTACTTTATTATTACTGTTACATATACACACAGATATCGCACAACCTACCAAATCCATTTAGTGATGCTTAGAAGTACATGTGTTCAGGGCTGATCAGTCAGGATTGGAGATGTGACAACCTATCATGTGGCATATTCCTGGAGAAAACAGACTCTCCCTCTCCCAGCAGCCATTTTCGTGTAGCTCTTCATCCAGGAGTGAGGCCTTATGAGCGTTCCTCCATCTGGAGACTATTTCAGAGATCCACAACTAGTCAGATGAGGAGAATACATGCCTGTGAGGTGTCCAATTCCAGTTGACACATCTACAATGCCACCCCTACAATAAGGCTTAGGGAAAACCAAGGAGGATGGGTGGAAAGATCATGAAAGCCAGAGGACCAAGCTACCTCCTGAAAGACAGCGTCTTCTAGACTTGACAGGGAAGCTGTACACTTGACATCTAAACAATATGGTTGCCTAAACAAGATCATAACATTTTAAATAAATATTTTAAAACTTCGTTCTCAAATTCCTACCACACTATGGGAAAGGAACCTTTTTCATGCATAAATAACAACAGGTATTACAGTTCATTCAAAACACTTTTATAGTTTGAATGTAGCTTAGTTGGTACAGTGCTTACCTCGTATACACAATGATCTGGGTTCAATCACTAGAACCTAATAAATCTGCTAGAGTGGCACACTACAGAAATCTCAGCATTCAGGTTAGACAAATTTTTATGAATCAATTTTCTCAACAAATACGTGTTAATCATAGCACCTTGCTTTGTATCTCCTTCGGATGAAGATATCAAGCAAATGGAAATGTTATATAATCATTTGCTATAATAATCCAGTGCTTAGTATAGTAAGCTTGAGAATTATTATATTTACTGACATAATTTAACTTGAAAACCTTGAAGCCATCTCAGAGCTGGTAAGTTTTAATTAAAAACAAGCCATTTCAGAATATATCCCCTTGAAGAAAAATATTTTATCTACTGTGAATCCAGATTTCTCACCATCTAAACAAACTGAAAAACTTGACACATTTTAATAAAATAACAAATTGGTATATTTAATTAGCAGTTCTGGTTTTAGAAGAAGGATGAACAAAATGTTTTCTTTACTGTCCAGCAGAAAATGCAAAAAAGAGAACACAACTTGGCCATGTTATTTAAAGATTTTCCACAAATAGCAAACATACCCTAGTTAGTAAGAAAAATGTGAGAAAAACAAGAAAAATAATTGTATTTATTGTGACCTCCTGAAAACTGCATGATTTAAAAATATAGCATTCTGTATGTAAAGTTAAGGTTATGGGCTATATACTGTTATTAACTATTATGTCATGTAAAATGGCAGCTAACCTTTACTAGGCAGCAACTCTTACTAGTTTCTGGTCAAGTGCATACATGTTTCATTCATGGACATTTCACAATAGCACTGTGAGGCAGGTGCTAGTATGGTTCTCGGCATATGAATGAAGCACAGAAAGAATGAGTAGGTTGCTGAAAGTCAAACGGCCAATCAGCATAATCCCCACTAGAGCACAAAAAGGTGAGTTAAAAATCCATCTTTTTTTAGTGCAGTGATTACTATTTCCCCATCCAACCTTTCCTCCACAGGGTCTCACAAGTTGATCCACAAAAATTTAACTTGTACTTGAATGTTCTGTTCAAAAATGCAATTTAAAATGCCCAAAAACTTTTCCAAAACTTTCAAATTTTCAAGTTAAACTATTTCATTAAATTTATATAATGCCAAAAATGCCTTTGAGAAAATACAACATGTCTTCATGACAGAAAGTCTGGCAAAGATACGGATACAAGCTCAAAGCTGAATCACTTTAATCGGGGACAAAGATGAAAACTATTTGGGCAATAAGACAAGAAGAGGAGATAAAGGGGACCCAAACAGGGAGAAGAATTCAGTGTATCTTAATCTACTGATGACATGATGATTCCTTATATGAAGACATAAAAGATAACACCAGAAAACTCCCATGGCACATAAATGCATTCAGCAAAACAGTAGCATATAAAATTAACACAGGAAAACCAGGAGCCTTCCTATACACAAATATCAAACTCACCGAGAAAGATACTAAAAAAGCAACACTATTCACAATAACCTAAAACAAAAACAAAAACAAAACCTCAGAATAAACCCAACTAAGGAAGTGAAAGACTTGTACAATGAGAACTTTAAGGCATAGGAAAAAGAAGCTGAAGATTTCAGAAAACGAAATGGTCTTCAAGGTCATGGATTGGTAGGATTAATATTGTGAAAGTGAATATCCTCTAAAATCAATTTATAGATTCAACATAATCCCTACCAAAATTCTAACTCAGTTCTGTACATAAACTGAAAAAAGAAATACTCTTAAACTTCATATGGAAAAACAACATACCAAGAATAGTCAAAACAATCTTAAACAACAAAAAAGATCTGCTGGAGGTATCACCGTCCCAGATGTCATGTTATACTACAGAGCTATTATTAAAAAAACAGCTTCCCTTGTTCTCCCCCGTCCCGCCCTCCTCCCCTTCCCTCCAGCCCACTCCCCATTCCCACCTCCTCCAGGGCAAAGCCTCCCCCGAGGACTAAGATACTAAGATCAACCGGGTAGACTTAGTCCAGGCAGGGCCAGTCCCCTCCTCCCAGGCCCCCCTCCTCCCAGGCCGAGCCAAGGGACCCTGCATAAGCCCCAGGTTTCAAACAGCCAACTCATGCAATGAGCACTACTGAATGGTAATGTAAAATAAAATAAAATTAAAAAAAAAAACAACAAAATGTTCAGCCCCCACCCAACCTACATGTCTATCCTTAACTTTTTAAAAATAAATAAATTTATTTATATTTAAAAAAAAAAAACCCAGCATGGTACTGGTATAAAAAACAGACTCACTGATCAATGGAATAGAAAGGGGTTACCTACACATAGGTACACATTCCTACAACCATTTGATTTTTGACAGAGGTGTCAATGATACACATTGGGGAAAAGTAACCATCTTCAACAAATATTGTTGACAAAACTGGATAGTTGCATGTAGAAGAATAAAATTTTACCCTGAATAAAAATTCAACTCTAAATGGACCAAGGACCTTGAAATAAGACCTGATAACCTGTATCTGATAAAGGAAAAAGTAGGGATGTGCTTGAAATCATTTGCACAGGAAATGACTTTCTGAACAGGACCCAGACAGAACAGGCATTGAGACCAAGAACTAATAAATGTGATCTCATAAAACAAAAAGTTTCTGTATAGCAAAGGACACTATAACTTGAGTGGAGAAGCAACCTACAGATTGTGGAAAATCGTCAGCAATTATTCATCTGACAAAAGTATAGAATCTATAATGTAAAAAGAACCAAACAGAAAAACAACAACAACAAAGAAAACTAAACATCAAGAAAACTGTACTCGTAAGGTCTTACCAGCATGACTGCCTAAATATAAGTTGATAAAGGATGACACCAACAGACATGCAAAGTGGGTGGAGAAAGGTCCATGAGGCTTCAACTCTACACAAAGACCTACAGGCAACTAAGGAATACTGAGAGTGGGAGAAATCATACTCACCAGACAAGAGCATACCAATTGCTTATCTAATACCAAGGGCAGCAGTCCTGAAAACGCACATATGATTAACATTATACAGACTGAGCAGGTCATATTTAGGAATATATATATATATATATATATAAAACAGTTATTCATTTTATATATATATATATATATGCATGTAAT
>CABHPH010124364.1:0-13806 GCA_902168325.1 Peromyscus nudipes | reverse complement strand
GTGTGTGTGTGTGTGTGTGTGTGTGTGTGTGTGTTTCACTAATTTCTCCCCTCTCTTCCTGCAGTCATTCCATAGGCCTATGCACATTCCTTCTGTTCCCTTCCCTTAATAAACTCTTATAGTGGGTTTTGTTGTACTTCATGGCTTTTCTGGCACGGTAAACAGTGTCGCATAATGAATAACATTGTGCCATTTAATAACAAGAGGGAAGGGAGAAATTTTGTAAATATATTATAATCTCAAAAAGAAAAATAAGGCAGAGAACTCAATAGAGAGCTCTCAAAAGAATAAATACAAATGGCTGAGAAATGCTTAAAAAATGTTCAACATTTCCACAAGCTTTATGTCACCATTGCCTGGCATATATTGCAGGTAGGACACCATTGTAGATAAAGGATTTGTGGCTGGCTTGGTGTTTATATTTCTCTTTTGACATTGTGCAGAGTACCTTCCTGTACCAAATATGGTGGGAGGCAGGGATGGAGGTTCTCTGTAGGCACTAGTTCTTCATCTCCACATTCAATGAGTTATACAGGTGCTGTCTTCAGGGTTGTAGAACATTATTTCAAGGTGTGTTAACTTTTGTTTACGCTCTGGGATGTTTGTTTAATGATGCAATGATGTGTTTGATTAAATAAAATTAAATTAAATAAAATTAAATTAAGTAAAATCCAAGAGGCTGAGTCAGCAACTAGCTGACAGGAAGTGGTAGGGAGGAGCCAGATGAAAAAGGGTTTATAATGAGGGGTGAGGAGAAGCACAGGGGCTTTTTGGAGGATGTGAGCAAGGAGAGGAGGTGAGCTACTTTCTATTCAGTCTCTTTGAAGAGCAGAATTCCACCTTAACCTTTGAATCTTTAGTTGCTCAGAAGGAGAGAGGTTTAGTTAAGTTCTCTTCTTAGGTTTGCAAGAGTTGGAGCAGAGGGAACAGATTTCCCTCCGGCTATGGTCCTTGTGGCCTAACCGCTGCTCAAAGCACTGGAGTTGCAGGTGCTGATTCAGACAGCTGTGGATTAAAAGGCAGAAAACACTTCAGCAGTGGGGCCTTGCTGTCAGTTTGTGGAGAGCAACCTGTAGTCTTGGTAACAGCCTGGTTTGTTTGGCCAACAACTCAAATGTAACCCAATCCCAGTACTGGAAGCTTCATTAGGCTCCCCCATTATTTAGAGACTTCATTAGGATCGCCTTCATATATTTTAGAAAGTTCCCACTGTATTAGGTTTCCCTACCATGCCTCTCACTTTTCACCCCGTATTCCCTCCCACAACCTCTCTCCCTTCCCATTCCCGACTTGATCTTCCCAGTCCAGCCCCACCCACTTCTATCCATTGCTATCTATTCTACTTTCCTTTCCTAGTGATGTATCTGTTTCCCTCTAGTCAGAGGGGATGGAGGATACTGAGAAAACAAGGTTCTCTAAATCAACATCAGCAAAGCTCACATGAATTCACAGAGACTGAAGGAGCATGCAGAGGACCTACTTGGGTCTGCACCAGGCTGTCTGTGCTTACATTATTGCTTCCAGTTTAGTGTTTTTATAAGATTCTGAATGTGCAAATGAGTGGGTCTCTGACCCTTGTGCCTTCTTTTGGGCTCTTTTCCTTCTGTTGGTTTGTCTTGTCCAACTTCAATGTGATCGTTTTTGTTTTATCCTATTATGTTTTATTTTAAAAAATTAATGAATGAATGAAAACTTAGTAACTAGGTTAAAGGTAACTACCATTGAAACCTGCTGAGAAATGGAAAATCAGTTTTCTCCAATGGAACGACACTGGGTAAATCAACCACTTCAGGGTAGGCCACATATTCAGGAGTACTTGACCAACATATAACGTACTCCAGGTTTTTTTTGGTGTTTTGCTTGTTTATGTGTGTGTGTGTGTGTGTGTGTGTGTGTGTGTGTATGTGTTTATTCGGTTACAACTTGGTGGTTTATTATTTTTTTTCTTTTTCTTCTTGGGTGGTATTTTACTTTGTTTTCTTGGTTTGGGGGGATTTTGATGTTGTATTGAGTTTTTGTTTTTTGAGAAAGAACTTAAAGTTGGGTGTAAGGGAAGGGGAGAGGATCTAGAAGGACTTGGGGGGAGGGGAAGAATATGATCAAGATATATTTAAAGTTAAAAATTGTTTTAAAATAATAAAAATATAATAAAGAAAAACAAGCAAACAAACAAACAAAATATTCAACATTCTCAGACATCAGGACAACACAAATTAAAACTACCTTGAGATGTCATCTTATCCCAATCAGAAGTACCAAGATCAATGAAAAACAAAAGAGTGACAAATGCTGGCTTGGATGAGGAAAAGGGAATGCTCATGCATTGATGGTGGGAGTACAAACTGGTACAATCACTATGGAAATTAGCAGGGACGCTCTTCAAAAAGCCAAAAATAGGTCTACCACATGATCCGGCTAAAGCACTCACCACTCTTGGACATAAAGAACTTCATATCCTAAGGTATCTGCTTATGCATAGTAATTGCTGTTCTATTCACAACAGCTGGGAAGAAGCCTAGATGTTGATCAATTGATGAATGGATACAGAAACGGTAGAACATTTACATAATGAAATATTATTCAGCTATCAACAGAGTGAAAATGAAATTATGAAATTTTCAGTAAACTGGAAACAATCATTCTGATTGAAGCAACCCAGATCAGAAAGACAAAAAAATCTCATGTTTTCCTTCATTTGTAGATGTTATCTTTGAATCCTTAAAGATGTGTGTTTGGTTTGGAATACAAGTCAAAAAGTTACTAAGGGGCAAGGGAATAGTAGAACAGGAAAGGTTAACCTTGGGTAGGGGCGAGAGGTGGACAGCGTAGAGGAGGGAATATGGAGAAGAATAAATAGTACTAAAGACCTTTTGAAGAAGTTATATGGAAACCAACTACTACAAGAACTTCAAAAATGTGTGTGTGTGTGTGTGTGTGTGTGTGTGTGTGTGTGTGTGTACATATGAAAAAAATAGAGTTACCTTCTTGTGGGAATCCCTGAACCTAAGTCCTGTTCAGGGCACCATCTGTGGGAGGCCAGCTCCCACGTTTTCAAGGTTTCCTATGAGGAGGAGAGAGGAATAAGAAACTTTTAGATAGAAAGATAGCGGAGAGGATACAGAAATACAGGAGAGCTTCGGGAGGACCTGGATCAAAATTCACTGGCACCTTCTGTCTCTTCAAAAGGGCTTTTTATAACAATGCCAAGGGGCAGGGCAAAAGACTTCCTCCTTGCTAGATCAAAGCATACCGCATGGCCAAATGCAGACTCTTCCAAACCCCTGGTAACCACACCCATGGTCAAATCATTCCCTTATGCAGCCCTGCTGGGTAAAGCAAGCTCTGATTCTCAGACCCTGAGTAAGTTCTCACTAGGAAACTTCTGTGGGTCTCTATACCTTCTAATGAGACAACAATACTCCTACTAGACATCACAGGTTAACAAGTAAAAAAGTCCAGTATCAGGAAAGAGTTATCTCTTTGTGAATAGTTGGCCAAGGGTATCCCATAGACCTTGAAGCACTACAGGCTATTGACAGTACTATTGGTTACCCTTCAGAACTTGATAAGGCCCTGCTACTGAAGAATATGGAAAAATTAAGCCATTACTCATCTGGAGGTTCCATTCCTACTGAGTAGCTTTCATAGTGCTGGAAGGTGCTACACACATTACTGGAGGAGAATAGTAATCATCAATCTTACCCAGCTGTGAAAATTGCAAGAAACAAAAATGACTGGTCTGGCAACACATGCCCACTGGTATAATAGTGGTATGAACATCATGTGAGGTACTAACCTCTTTTTGATTGGATTTATGTCCCACTTCACAAGACAAAACCAATACTTGGCACCATTACTGGGTGAAGAACATATGTCCAGATAGGTCATAGGCTCTTGGGGGAGAAACTGCTACAATCATCCTACTAAAAGGATACAGGACATAGAATTAAACCCCTCTTCATGGCTTATGATTATAGCTCATAAACAAATGAAGCCCTCATCAAAGACACTTCTTTTTGCAATAGATAATGATTATCACAGAGACTGATAACTGCCCAAGGTGCAGAGAATAAGAGATTGCAGGATGTTCACACTTAAAGAAAACATCATATATATACACACATATATTCGTATATACATACATACATATACATACATATATACATATACATACATACTCATACATACATACACACTGTGTACACCACCTCCCAAGGCTCAGGGATCATTGTGGAAGAGGGAGAAGAAAAAGTATAAAGTGCAGAGGTGGTGGCTCAAGAAAACAGTGTCTTTTAGACACAGAAGAGCAGTACATACGAACTCAGTGGTTGTGAAAGCATGTGGAAGAGCCATGCAAGCACAAGATAGACAAATCCCAGGAGGGAGTGGGAATGTCCTAGTTTGTTCTCTGTTGCTGAGATAAAACACTTCCTAAAGCCAACTACTGAAGGAAGAGTTTATTTCATCTTATATCTCCCAGGTCACACAGTCCATCAGTGAGGTAAGGCAGGCAAGAACTGAAGCAGAGATGATGGAAGAATGCTGCTTATTGGCCTTTTTCCTTGGCTTCTCAGTTTGCTTTCTTTTAAAACAACCCAGGACTACCTGCTCAGAGGTGGCAGTGCCCACAGTGGCTGGGCCCTCACACATCAAATCATTTAATCAAGAAAGGGCCTCACAGACATGCCTACAGGCCAATAAGACAGAGGTATTTTCTCAGTTCACCTTCCCTCTGCACAGATGATTCAAGTTTGTGTCAAGTTGATAGAAAAAAAATGTAATTAGCATAAAAAAAATTGAGCATGAGGTCCCAACCCTAATGTAGGAAAATGGCTCTTGGGGGAGGGAGAATATAGATTTCTCTAAGAGTGTACCTCCTGCTACATTGGCCACATTCCAGTCAGTGAAAGACCACACAACCAAGAATATTTGGGCAGCACTAATTGATATTAATGAGTTAAAAAAAAGACACAAAGTTGGATGGGTAGGGAATGGGAAGTGGATCTGAGAGGAGATTGAGGGTGGTGGATATTACCAAAGTATGTTGTATAAAATTTTCAAAGAACTGATACAAACTTTAAAAAGAACTAAAAGGAATTTAGCTTCTGTTAGCAACATATAAAATCACCGAAATTAAATTAAAACACCCAATTGAAAAAGAAGAGAGAGATTAGTATACCCAATAAATTGTGAAACCTCTAGCTTGCTTCTTCTTTTAAAGATAGATACTTTCTTTGGTGAATATGTAGTTATTTGAGATCAAGGCTGCCAAAGATTGGAATCATACCACATAATCGAATATGACTAAGCATTATATTATTAGCAGATAAAATATTTTAGAGCAAAAAGTTGAGTAAAATAAGAGGCCAGTAATTGTAGCAAACCATGCTGTCTCAACCTTAGGGTAACAACAAAAGCCTTCAAGACGTCACCTGTGCTGAAAGACTGTCAGAAGTTGAGAGCCACATAGTGACCTTGCTGGCATCTAGTTCACCCAACAGTGTTTGGAAGTGCATTGTTTCAAATCAATAACTAATTAACCAAGTATAAAAGAAGTTGCACTGTTCCCTTAGCTCCTTGTTAAAACGGCTTTTGGCAGCACATGGGCAGAAGGTCGCTTTATGACATCTCCAGGAGCCTTTCAACACCCGCCTCTGTCAGATTAAATTACTTTTAGCAATTAATTTTCCTAAGTTACAACAGAAACACATTTGTTACAGCAGGCTGTCATAATGACATGGTGAGTAGTTGTTTTGATATGAATTTCTTTCACTGACCTTCTATCATATCTTAATTTTTGTGGTTGACCTAACGGGAAGATTGGGAGCACATCTCAGATAAAGAACCAGAGGCCAAACCTGAGTGATAAGATACAAACTGATAATTGAAAAGAAGAATCTGCAGAATTTATGAAACAATGGAATATATAACCATAAATTAAATTTAAAGTAAAATTGTTCATAATGATAAAATACATACTGTAAAAAGAACAAAATTTTCTAAGGAGTTCATCAAGATGAGATAATAGCATTTTCATCAAATGACACCAAGGTTACAAAGCTAGAATCATGCGGTACTATGCCACACCGTCTTTGTCCTTTGGAGTCACCTGTTTCATCAAATCTTTCTAAAGTGCATATATTAAAGGAAATAAAATATGAATAGCAAGTATACTATATATACACAGGATACATTATCTTCTGTTAGTATGAACAGCAGGTAGATTATATACACACAGGATACACACTATCTTCTGTTAGTATGAATAGCAGATAGACTACATACACACAGGATACACACTATCTTCTGTTAGTATGAATAGCAAGTGGAGTATATACACACAGGATAGACACTATCTTCTATTAGTATGAATAGCAAGTGGAGTATATACACACAGAATACACATTATCTTCTTTTAGTATGAACAGCAGGTAGACTATATACACACAGGATACACACTATCTTCTGTTAGTATGAACAACAGATAGACTATATACACACAGGATACACACTATCTTCTGTTAGTATGAATAGCAAGTGGAGTATACACACACCATTCACAGTATCTTCTGTTTAAACTACACTTTTATATAATCGGTTTCTAACAATACTTACTGGATCATTTACTCTACAAAACTGTGTTTAAACTGAAAAAAAAAAAAAAACACCTCTAATGGAGAAATATGCTGCTTACTAAGTCCCCTAACAAAAGGTCAAGTAGTATCTTTGACAGTGAATATTGCAGACATGTTTTTCTCCTGAATGTAAAAAAATAAATATACTTGATTTTCTCCCTTTTGTTAGAAATTTGCTACATTCTTTAGCTATTTTCAAGTTGACAAGAGTTTCATGGTATATAAAATACTAAGTGAAAATTAAGGCAGCTCAAACAGATAAGGAAAATGAAACACATGATCTTTTCAAAGAATTCTAAAACTCCATGAAAACGGTGATGACAGCAGCTATTATTTTCAAGTGCTTGCTCTATATTTGCTAAAGCTTAATATGCTCTAATTCATTTAATCCTCAGGATACCCTGGGCACACATGATTATCTCCTCTGTATAGATAAGGGCATTGATACTTTAGGCATTTAAGTAATTTCATTAACAATTAATGGAGTCTTTTAAACTACAAGTTCTTAAATTAATTTGACAGTAATTTTTACTTACATATACATGCATATGGTCAAATGTATGCAATATAAATACATATAATTATTTACTTACATATACATACATACATACACACAAAACACCTAAAAACAAGTAACTTTTAGCTATAACAATGGCACTCAAGGATAAGAAGGACTATGTCTGGAAAACTGACTCTTACTTCATCCATTTCACAATCTCCCTGAGGATTAAGGCCAGGGCTATTCAGCAACCATGTGTCTGGAGAACAGAAGAAGCCTTGATGAGAGCATCCTGGGCCGTTTGGGAGGACTGCAGGATACTGATAGATGGAGGTAGCATATGAGTATGTTTGTGCTTGGTGACCCTTCTCAAGAACCTGGTGGGATACTTGTCATATCAGCTGGTAGTGGCAGGAGGGCCTGTGAACACGTCAGGGTCAGTGTTCATTGCTCTTTCTGCTTAGCTAATGGCATTAAGTTCTACTCTATGAGATTGCCTAGAATGAACTTTCATATTCATCATCTACATTAAGGGACCTTGATATCTTCAGGGCACTCAATGTCCAACATGTGGATACCATGACACAGAAACAAAATTTGGCCTCTTTTTAGAAAGAAAAAAATGTCTAATGATGTAAAGATGTGCTACACAGCAGAATGGGCAATAATAACATTATGCACGTTTAATAACTAGAATAAATAATGGCATTGTTTCCCAGAACTATACACTAACTATAGCAATTAAGTGGGCAAAATATTTCCTCAAATTTCTCTATTTAAGTCATTTTTGTCTGCAACATTCAGAAGAAATCCTCTGAGTTAAATTGGCACATTATAGTAATTAAATTTGTTCTCAAGTATTAGGAATTCTTAGTCTTGTGTAAGTATTGCCTCTGAGCTGAAATAATCCTTTCTGGAGGGAAGATGAAGCCTCACAAGACCCAGGAGCTCAGCAGGCCCCTTGGGTAACATAAACAGTAAGGACTGCTGGGAGGAGGAGACTGGTAGAGCAGGCTGCTGCAAGGATGTCGCTTTCACCAGTTACCAACTACGACGATGCAGCTGAATGAATGTCAGTCTTGCTTACACAAGGAACACCAGAAATTTCAGTGGTTCACTAAGCTAGACTTGGGTGGAAGCCCTTGCTGTGGACTAATCTGGTATACGGGATAAAAACATCTGTGTACTTCTCCCTAGGAAAGGGGAAGTTCTTCTGTGTTTGAGTGTGATCGTAGCACTGAAGGGGTAAGACGAAAGGGAGAGTGGTATTCATTTGTCAGCTGAGCACACAGGAAGTCAGAATGCAGCTAAGGGACAAAGTATAACCTGGCACGCCTCCCTGTTACATTACAGCTAGAGGGCAAGGAACCAGAAGCACTTGGATTTCCTCACATAGCATGAAACCAGGTGGAGGAGAATTTTGTAATATTTATATTAAAACAAACACAAAACAGCTGAATTTCAGTTCTGGTTCAAGATGTTTAATACGTAGAAGCAAAGAATCCTTACTTTTGTTTTGAAAACTGGCATATTCTTTTTAAGTATTTGTTTTTTTGTAAATGAATAATTTCATTACAATTGGGAAACCTAGTTTTACCATCCTAAACCCTAATTCACATAGGATTTCTTCCTTCTATGTCTATGCTTACACAATTTCTACTGTTGCAAATACCTCCTTCTGTGGGTGATAGATCCTAAACTGACTAGTGAACAGCTGGAGCTGTAAACGGTAGAGAACTGTGAAGTGCAAACACGTGCTGTTCTACCAATCCAATGCCTTGTCTGTCATAACTAAGCATTTATTGCGTAGTGTGGCTTTGGAGTTAAGGAAGGGACAGTAAACTATCTGAGCTTGTTTTTCCTTCTTCACACTTTCAGGGACAGAATATTTGTTCATATCACGTATCTTTTACATAAAAAACTTTCACCCTTCTATTTAAAGGACACACTCATGGCTTTTCTTTGGTATACCCAAATTGCAAACCACGTTTCTTTTACTTGCATCCATTATTAAAGTAGAGAGGTTACTTCCACACAAGCAATGTACTGTTCCACTGTTGGTCTGCTAACTATGTGACTAACAGGTAGGTAGTGTATGGAGTGTGGGTAAACAGGTCAGGCTAGAACGGCATGACAGGAGACTCCATCACACTATTTATATGTAGAAAGACGCAAAACCCTAACTTTACAGATGACTTTGCAAGTTTTCATTTGATCTTGTTAAGCAATGCTCAAGAGTAATGATAAAATAGAAACCTGCAGGTAGACGAAGCTACTTCCCTGCTCAGTCTCTTCTGCCCTGCCTTTATCTAACTTATTTAATACGAATTTCACCCAGAAAACTTTGCCGGGATCTTCCACTCTTAGCCCACCTGGACTATAATCCACCTGGACTACCAACAGAAATACTACGTGAGTTGAGGATTCCTGTATCACTGTTCTCACTTTATTGCTACACTATTTCTATGGAAAGAGTCATATGTTATTTGATCTTCATATCTCAAGTGTGTAGCAATAAAAATTTCATGAGCTGTTCAAGAACTTACTGGCTAAAAGAACATCAAGCATTTCTCTAAAATTCCACTTAGTTAGCAAGCTAGCAACCGAACCATAAAAATATCATGGATAACTGGCTCCGTTTAATACAGTCCGTTTTGAGCCACAAAATGTAAGTTCCACTAATATTCACAGAAGCATCTGTTTAGTGTTGATAGTCACATACTTAATGTTCTCTGGTTCTATATCCATATTGCCACCCAAATTCCAAGCAATTTTAATCTTTTAATGTACATAAGACAACAACAAAATGCAGACAGTACCTTCATCCTCAGATTCACAACACAGCTACAAAGTTTGCTTATTTAGGAAGAGACCTTCTCTTTTCATTCCATGTATCTTATTTAACATAACAGTAATCAGGAAGGCGAAGCAGAGCAGAACATTTCAGTGAAGGAAGATAATCACATCTGTCAACAACCCGCATTATTGCTTTTAATTTATGACAAAACTAACTTCTAAAGGGTGGGTTTCTTGGCTCACATTTCCAGGGCCCAGCCCATCACAATGAGGAAGGCATGGTAGAGGAATGTGAGGCAGCCGGCCACATTGCATCTCCAGTCCGGAAGCAGAAGAGCTGAAATGCTAGCACTTGGTTCACATGGTCCCTTTGATTCAGCCTGTGATCCCAGTCACACATCCTGCAGCCAACCTTCAAGCACTGCTTCTCCCCTCAGGTAAACTATTCTAGAAGAACCCTCACAGACACACCCAGAAGCATGTCTCAGCAGTGATTCTAGAGCCAATCAAGTTGAACTTGAAATACTGGCTACCCCAGAAAGGATGAGCACATTTTACGGGAACATAGGTCTACATTTCCTTATTTGAACCCCTGGCACCAGAGGCAAGATGTGTGGACATTAAGCAAGTAATGAAATGTATATGCTTTATTAAAAATTTTGCTACCTACAAAATACTATGCAATCATCTCAACAGGTAAATACCTGCACAGACTCCCATGAAAATTAATTTGTTCATTATTTTAACCATTTTTGAAAGAATATTCTTGGTTTGATCTTTTGCCAAATATAAACCATACAAGGAGCTCTAACAATAATATCATTAGCAGTTAAGAAAATATGAAAAATCTGAAACTGCTAGTTACTTTTTTTCCTTTATTAAGAAAATTTTATTCATTTTACATACCAACCACAGATCCCCATCTCTTCCCTCCCCCGTTCCCCCACCAGCCTTCTCCCTCAACCCACCCCCATTCCCTCCTCCAAAAAGGTAAGGCCTTCCATGGGGAGTCAGCACGAGTTACTTCTAACAGGTAAAAGGTTTCATGACTTACAAAACTTTATTAATATTATATGCAGCTATTCACACACTGTATTACCTGTACCAAACAACACATGCTGTAAAGTAACATAGTGGAGAACATTTGAACATTTGAAGTCAAATGAGAGGAAAAAAAGTCAAGGAACAGTGAGTGTTTCTTAAACTTTGTAAATGTTCCATATCTGTCTGATTAGCTACACTTGAGCTAAAACTAGGGGCAAAACAATTTTAAGAATCATGAATAAATACCACCACATAACTGGAAATTGAAATATTACAGCTTCAGAATGTGTCAAAAACATCCACCAAATTAATTCCCTTTACATGCCAAATTCTGAAGTAGTTTATAATTTTTAACAAAAAATCATGTTATATAACATTATGTAAAAGAATTTATATAAATATTTTTCTCACTGCAGCAAGTTGTATTTAGTAAAGAAAAATTTTAATTCTCAAAGTTTTACAATTCACCGTGGTTTACAATTGAGTTGCCAAGTACCTGACTTTTATTGCTAATGATAAAGAAAGAGTTGTGAAAGGACATTTTGATTCTCGATTTTACTATCATTTTCTTTTTTATACATCCTACAAGGCAACATACAAACTGTTTCAACATGTCCTAATGTGTGGCTCTTGGAGCTGCGAACTAACAGCAGTTTAGCTTCTTCAGTAGACCGTTCCTCCTGAAAGCACTTTGGCCTTGAGACTTGATCTCCTGGTAAGAACTAGGGTCCCCAGTTCTGCCACCTCCAGTCTTTCCTTTCTGCATCTCTGTCTAACTACTGTCCACAGGCTAACCCACTCTCAACCAGAGACCCATCACAGTCACAAAAGGCTGGGACTCAGATAGGTGACCTTTACCTTGCTTCCTGCCATTTAATTCTCTTCAGACTTACACTTAGAACCCGTAAGCTCCTCCTCCCAGCCTACTTCCATCCCCTAGGATGTCTAAATGTAATAGGAATTTAAATAGTCACCATACAATGGTGGAAACAATGCACTTACTAGACATCTTATGCTACCAAGGAAAACCTCCAGTTTTAGGAATGGATTACATCTTTTGAGTTGTTGGTTAAAGGGGGCCCATAGGCTCCCCCAATCCCCAAGCATCAGAGGTAATTTTAATGCCAAGGCTATTGGCTAATCTCCACCATCTGATTATAAGACCATATGGTTGACACAACAAAGACACAACTTAATCATCAAACACGGAGAAATTGAGCAGGTGTCCAACAAGAAGTTTCATCCCTACTGACTACCAAATCCACGGTGCTGAAACATACTTTACAGGCTACCAGATGTGAAAAACAATTATCAATATCATCCAGATAGAAACCCTGTAACCTACAAATGACCTATCTGCCAGATAAACTGGTAAAACAGTGGCTCCTCAGCAAGGATTATCTTTGAAAGGCCCTCCCCATCCATGTTTGAATTTTGGCTGTCTAAAGTCTTATGGAGATCTAACACTATTGCTTTTAAGTGGTATTGAACATCAGAGAAATGGGCAGATGTCGCATTCATCACTAAACAGGATATGTTTATTTGATATCAAAACATACAGGATCTCTTAATAGCTTATTCTGAATGATTTCACGTCTTGAGTAGAAATTATTTTATTCTCCTCTCTTCTTTTTACTGTTTATAACATCTAGATTTGGGACATGGTATGGAGTCAACAAAACTATACTAACAGAATGCACTTCATAACATATACTCTCCAAACTAAAGGTTATTTCTTCTGTTTTGTTTTATTTTTTTGAGACAGGGGCTTTCTGGCTGACCTGGAACTCACTCTGTAGACCAGGCTGGCCTTGAACTCACAGAGATTCCCCTGTCTCTGCTTGCTGAGTGCGGAGATTAAAGGTGTGAGCCACCACCTCCAGGTTACAAGTTACTTCCAATACATTGGAAAGTACAAAAGACAATTACTAGCTAAAGATCTTATACAAAAGGGTATTTGGGGGCTAGATTTTTATTTTTTCAAATCCTATAGTGATTATTTTGAAGAATCACCACCTAGATACATCATTTTAAGATATCCTTTTAGCAATATGCTATCCAGCACTACAGAGAATTCAAGCCTGCGGCCATGATTTGGCAAGAAAAAGAAGATGGCTGACTACAATGGTGAGGTAAGCAAGCACAGAGGGGCACTGCTTGTCACATAGTCACAGGGCAGTTCTACAACAGGGCAAAATGGAGGGAAAGCTGGTATGTGTACAACATCTCTAATCTGAGCTGTCTGGGAGGAACATGTTGTAAATACTGCAGAAGCATAGGGGATTTCTGATTAGAACTATGTGCTATTCGATTCAGAGAGGCAGACTCATCTTATGCAATATTTCATCCATCTAAGACATTTTCAATTAAAAGTCACTACTGTAATTACTATTAGAAATAGTACAGAAATAATCTATGACTTTCCATGGCTTAAATATGCATCCCAAATTTTGAGATATCATTAAAGTCTAACAGAGGGTTTCATGATTGTGTAAAATTGAAGCAATCCAAACAATCTTCGATTGACTGAGAAACGCACTCACATAACAGCTCCTTTTGTGGTGGCATTCTTAGGTATGCAGATTTTGTGAGTTTCTAGGGAAGTTTTCACTCTCTTTTGTGAAATTCCAACAAAAAGAATGAGGAGTAAATTCAGTATAGATAACATCACAATTCACGTATAATGATAAAGATTTTCATATTTTTATTCTTCCCTTAGATTACAAATTTGATTGTTTTTTATTATTATTTTATTTTATAATTTAATTTAATTTTATATATCAGCCATGGATTCCCCTGTCCTCCCTCCTCCCGCTCCCTCCACCTCCCCCC
>CABHPH010124363.1:7397-50793 GCA_902168325.1 Peromyscus nudipes | reverse complement strand
CTCTCTCTCTCTCTCTCTCTCTCTCTCTCTCTCTCTCTCTCTCTCTCCCTTTGTGTGTGCATACCTTAATGACATATGCATAGATAGATGATAAATGATTGATAGATTTCACATATGAGAGAAAGATGTGATATTCAGTATTTCCTAACCTCCACACTTCATTTTTAACTGGGGTATACCATTGATTCCTTGCTCAATGAGTTTACATTCATTCCCTTGTGCTATATCTAGTATTAGTCTAGTATTCTAGAAAGTTTATTTTACTATACCTCCTTGTGCCCACATCTAGAGATCAAAATGTACTTATTGGAAGTGTGTGGGCTGAACTCACTCCTTGGCATTAAGCATTTAAAATAACACATGTTTAATTGTATCTTCCTGGAGAATATGTAGATTCATAAAATATTATCCTAGAGATAAGCCTAAAGTTGTGTCTGGATCTCTATGGGAACATGCATAAGAAAGTAATTTGTCTATCAAAATTAAATTTAAGTACTATAACATTCCTAGAAATATGTTTTCTTATCCTCTGAGAGGATTAATCACTCATTTCTCTATTCTCATAGCATCATAGAAACAAGTAAATCATTTTCTCTGCTGCAGTACTTAAGAGAAAATCCCATACTCTAAGCATTAATTTGCTCTCTGAATAGGAAGATAATAATAGTTTGTGCATTATAGAGATATGAGGATGAAATAAAAAATCTACACAATGTGTTTTAAATAGCATCACACTGCAAAGTAATTATTAAATATGTCTTGGGTAGTATTCATTCACCTTATCACTTTCTCAAGGTGAGAGCATATAATACTCGTATTGTCTTCTGTAATCTTGCCTTGACTTATAGAGGAAAAAAATGAGTTTATGAATGAATGGATGAATAATGAATGAATGAAATAGCCACAAAGCAAACCTTTTAAATTGGTCCAGCCACACTGTTCTGTCTGAACTATTGACATTTTATTTTAGCACAAGAGTTCTTTTCCTATTAATCAACTATTACAGGAGAAAATGACTCAGACTTCAGAGACTGCTTGCAAGGGAGACCGTTAACAGGCCTTACAGTAGCTATAGTCTTCTTATTGCCCATTGACGGATAGAAAGTCAATTTCCAAACTATTTCAAGCCATACTGCTAAGTATGTAATATTTACTTTTTACTTAAGCAACACTAAGATAGATGTTTGGTGTGATTTCAATACTGAACAAAAAGAGAAGCCACTTTGAGGAAGGCTTGCATGAACAAGCCTGACTCAGAATTATTTGGGGGATACTTCTACTAATCTTCCAATAGGGAGTCGAGTAAATGCAGGTCTTCAGAGCTAGATGTTTAACATTACACTTTTTCTTCTTAATGTCCTCATACTCATTTCAAATCTGAATTTGAAATGGTAAATTGGACAGTAAATTGGACAAAACTAAAGCATAATCCTGGTGTAGAGGAAGCAGAGGCAATTAATTATGCCCTTTCAATAAAGTATAAGAATACAGGTTAACCCAAATGTTAAAAAGAAAACCCAGCCTACAGGACAATAATTGCTTTGTTTTCTAAGCAGTGAAAGGTTTACCAGGGACATGAATCCATTTCCCTCATTCTTAAAGGACAAATACTGAGAAACTGAATTCCTACATTCCGTGACTTTCAAGGATTACACAATATTTTAAATTCTACTGCCTCCTTAGAAGACTTTCATCTTCTCATTTCATCTATTTTCTGTTGCTATAGCAGAATACTTGATACTGAGTGATTTAAAAAAAAATAGAAGTTCATTTGGCTTGTGGCTCTGGCTGCTAAAAGTCCAAGAACAACTTCCATGAGAATCTTGTGATGCTTCAGTTTACAATAGAGAGTGACATGGCAAGTGGACACCTGTTCAAGATGAAAATATGAGGGAGGTTCCCTTTGTAAGCCCTTCCCTTTGCAGTTACTAATTCAGCCAGCAAGTGCTCATACAATTAAAGCAAGAATTAGCCCAGTCTTGAAGAAGGGAATATATTCCTTTTAGTGACCTAATAATCTCTTAAAGGCACCACTACATCCAAATGCCAATGCATATGACTTAAGATCTAACAGGTAGACATTAGGTGAACTATTTAAAGTGAATTACCTTCCTTAGACACCAGTGTAAGACACTGTTTCATTTTTTATGTTTTGGGAAGAAAAAAATCACTTTAGGTTATAGCTTTCTTTAATTTCACAAAGGTGATTAAGAAACTGGTTTCACAAAAGTATGAAATCTTCACTGTTGGTTTATCAGATATGTTATGTTGCTTCTACTGACGTGGGCAACCAAAGACAGAGCACTTCTAAGGGTCATAGTGGGAAATGGCATGATTTGTGCCCAACACACAGTGGTACACAGAGCTTAGGTACATAATAGATAAGGGGATGGAAATATATGAATACCACATAGTAATATATACAAATCCATGTTCTCAGACAGAAACAGAATTATCCAAGAACTGCCAAGCCACACAGGATTCTAAATTTTAAATTGTATTTTACTTTTTGATTCTCATTACATTTTTAGGTGTGTTAGGATGCCTCTTGAAACTAAAGAATTTTGAAAAAATAAGACAAATAATAAAATGGTCATTTTGATATCATCAAAACTACTGAAATGACCACGTTTTACTAATAATTTTTAATAGCCAATCAATAAACTTTTCCAATTGCCTCCTAAACTTTTACAAATTTGCATCAGATCAAAAAATGACCCACACATAATAATTAGTGGCTGTGTGTTTCGGGGGAGGTTTTTTTTTTTTTTGTTCTGTTTGCTGTGACTTTTAATCTACAGATGGCTTCCCCAAATCTTTCTCCTCCCCTGCAGAAGATTTGAATGTTTGATCTCCAAAGTAAAGTAGTCATAGGCACAGAATGAAGGCTGATAAGTTTTCATTTTTATTTATAAATGATTGAAAAATAGCATGGATAAAATCGTCTTCACTGCCTTACTTTTACAAGTGACAGTTCCCTCCAGCATGGTTGCCATTTTTATTTTCTACTTTCCCCTTCATAAAGCTTTCACTAGGGTTTCACTCTTATCTACTCAATAGATAAACAAAGCCCATTCATTCAATATCAACCTACAGGACGTGACTCCTTCTCTGTAAGTCCTTCAAACCCCTAGGCTTTGATTTCAGTGACAGCACAGTCTTCCATTATTTGCTCTTAATCCAGCTTCAAACACACATTCCACTAGAGTAGAACAGTTTTATAATTACAAGGTTCACTTTGACTCTAATATTCTCAACCAAGGATCTGAACTATAGATTTATGTCCCAATTAATGTTCATATTTTTGAAAAACTGAAACTCTATGGAGCCTTTATTATGAAGGAGCTGATCTAAATGGTAGATATGAATTGGATTAAATTAAAAGGTGACTAAAGGTGAGGGAATGCAGATTCCATGAAGCACAGAGCCAAAAACTTAAGTGCCTGAGTAGCTTAGAGAGGCCTGACATAAAATGAATTGAGAGTGAGCCTAGACAAGTACGTTAATGGACTTGAACAAGAAAGGTATAGAGAACACAATGCATTAGTGGTAGGAGGGTAATTGAAAAGGTGATAACCCAAAAACCCCTTTGGAGATTAATGGGCATGTACACCATTTATTGTTTTTTTTCTTCTAAATATATCTCTATTTTTGTCTTTTTTTATTTCTGTAATTAAAAATATAGCCCAGGTTCTGGAAGTATCATAGTCATTAAATTTGGAATTCTTTTTACATTGATCTGAGTAATGCTAATTTTAATATAATACCCAAAGCATAGGCAATAGAAGAAAAAATAGAGAAATAGGATTACTTCAAACTGAATATTGATTTGCCAACAAAAGACTAATAGTAGAAGAGAGAACCTTCATAATGAGAGAAAAGATTTTTAAGCACTACTTCTCAGGTCTTCAATGTCCAACAGAACGCAACTCAGTAGCAAGAAAACAACTACCTTTATTTTTTAAGAAGCAAAATCGATTTAGGTACTGAATGGGCACTTTAAAGAAGAATTCATGAAGCTGTGCCTGGTGGTACATATAAGGTCAAAATTTAGAAGTTTTAAGTCATTATCTACAAAGTCCTCAAATAACATTTATATATAAAGTAAGATACCTTCATAGATTTTTACTCTTTAGATTCAACCTAAGTATCAAATAAGTGGCCCTATTAGTGAATTTGGTTCACTTATAAAAATTATATTGTGATGAGTTAATTTATCAGAATTAACAAATAAACAAATGCAAACCTCTAGAAAAGCAAGGTATGTATTATGGATCACTTATAGAGCATTTAAATTAATTTGATAACATTTAGAGCAATGGACATCCAATCATATCTCATTTCCTATACCATTGAGTGTTTGTGTGTCTTTGCCTAAAGATGCATCCATCATAACAGTTCACTTGGATACTTCAGAGTAGGACAGAGGATGCAGGAGACTAATGTGCCAGGAGCTGTTGCCAGACAGTGATAGATTGAGCTGATGGGTACACACATAGCCCAAGCCCCTCAGTGGGACAACATTGTAGCCTATACTATTCTGTCAGTCAGGATGTCTCCAGGATGATGGAGCCCAGTGAGCCAGAACCTCCACCTTCTCTGATTGGCTTCCCTTCTTTCAATTCCCTTCTACTCAATCCATCTATAGTCTCTGACATTACCGTCTATCTTAGTTAGGGTTTCTATTGATGCAATGAAGCATGATGACCAAAAAGCAAATTGAGGAGGAAAGCGTTTATTTGGCTTATTCTTCAATACTGGTTTTCATCACAAAAGATAGTCGGGGACAGGAACTCAAACAGGGCAGGATCCTGGAGACAGGAGTTGATAAAGGAGGTCATGGAGGGCTACTGCTTACTGGCTTGCTCCCCATGGCTTGCCCAGTCTGTTTTCTCATAAAACGTTGGACTACCAGCCCAGGGATGGCACCAACCACCATGGGCTGGGCTCTCCTCCATCGATGACAAATGGAGAAAATGTCTTACAGCTAGATCTCACTGAGGCATTTCCTCAACTGAGTGCCCTTCTTCTCTGATGACTCTATCTTGTGTCATAAAGACAACCAGTACAACTTGCTACTTGTCAACTTGACACATAAACACATTAAGCCACAACCATTCCTTTCTTATTCATCTCCAAGATATCACATTAAAAACATAAATAATTTAAAAGTCTCACAGTCTTTTAAAATTCAAAGACATTAAAATTCCAGTCCCGTTAAAATAACCAATTTCTTTTAAAATTCAAAATCTTTTAAAATTCAAAGTCTCTCAATTGTGGGCTCCAGAAAAATAAAAAGTAAACGAAACACTTCCTTACTTCAAGAGGGAAAAATCAAGTCACAGTCACAATCAAATCAAAACAAAATATCAAATTTTAACCTTCTAATGTCTGGGATTCACTTAGGATCTTCTGAACTCCTCCAAAGTGCCTGGTCACTTCTCCAGCTCTGCCCTCTGCAGCACAGAGCTTGTCTTCTAAGCTTAGGCTGGCTCCATTCCAATGTTGCTGCTGTTCTTGGTGGTCATCTCATGATACTGGCATCTCCAAAATGCTGGGGTCTTCTGCTGAAACTGGGTTGCACTTCCACCAATAGCCTCTTCATGGTACCAAACCTCAACTTTTCTCTGCATAACCCTTCATTTCTGGGCCCTCAGCTACCACTGAGGCTGCACCTTCACCAATGAGCTCTCCTGGCCTCTCACTGTGTCAAACCTCAGCTTCACTCCATGAACCCTTCATGCCTTCGACTTCAGTACCACCTGGGTGACTCTTTCACGTTACTGTAACTCCACCTACCAACAGGAGATACAACCATGGTCACCTCTGGAATACAGCATCTCTGTGCTCTCAGGAATCACTTCCCTAAAGATTCCACCTCAGTGCTGCTGGTCCCTTCTTTTCTTTTCTTTTTCTTTTCTTTTTTCTTTTTCTAAACAAGGTTTCACTATGTATCCCTGGCTGTCCTGGAACTCACTCTGTAGATCAGACTGGCCTCGAGCACAGAGATTTGCCTGCTTCTGCCTCCCTAGTGCTGTAATTAAAGGTATTCATGCCGCCACCTGGCACTAGTCTTTTCTTAATCACTGCTAATTTCTTAGCTGCAGCTAACCAGCATCAGTTGTTCCAATAACACAAAGATTTCACTTCAGTGATGCTGCTCTCTTGTTAATTTTGGCTTACTCCTCAGCTCCAGCTGACCAGAATGGCAGAATCTCAATTCAAAATAGCAAATGGCCCTGACAGAGTCTTTTAATTTTCCTGGTAAATTTCACAAGCTAGGTTTCCATCTCCTGCACTACTCACAATGTTCTTATCTTTCAAGCTCCCACAGAACACCACACTGAGCTCTCAATACTCAATGGCTTTTCTAGCACAAAGTTCCAAATTCCTTCCACAATCTTCCCCAAACATAGGCAGATCTGTCACAGCAATATACCACTACACTGGTACTAGCTTTTCTTAGAATTTCTATTGCTGCAAGGAAACATCACAACCAAAAAGCAAATTGGGCAGGAAAGGGTTTATTTGGCTTACCTTCAACATTGCTGTTCATCAGTGAAGGAAGTCAGGACAGGAACTCAAACAGAGCAGGAACCTGGAAGCTGGAGTGTTGTTACAAAGGTCATGGAGGGGTGCTTCTTATTGGCTTGCTCAGTCTACTTTCTTATAGAACCCAGGACCACAGTCCAGAGATGGCACTACCCACAATGGTTTGAGCACTTCCCTATTGATCACCAATTGAGAAAATACCTTGCAGCTTGATCTCACGGAGTCATTTCCTCTATTGAAGCTCCTTCCTCTCTGCTGACTCTAGCTTGTATCAAATTGATGCAAAACTAGCCAGTTCACCATCTAGATGAGTTGTGTCAATCTTTCTCTCAAAACTTTCTTCGGTGTACTGAGGGAAAAGCACAGTGGATAAAGCACTTACCACAGGAATGTGAACTCTGAGGTTCAAGATCCATAGCACCAACATAAATGCCAGGTGAGAACGGCAGATAGCCTGTGATTCTAGCACTTGAATGGCAGAATGGCAGAAAAAGATGATGCCCTGGAATGAGCTAGCTCTCTAGAGTAAGTCAGTCATATATCTGTATAAACATCCACACTGAAACACATATGGATTCCACATATATATGCACCCATACACACATATACTTCCACATCCATGAGATCACCCATACATGTACTGTACATTACATTACACACACACACACACACACACCACTAATATTGCTTGTAAAGAACTCAAATTTGGAAAATAGTTCTGGTTTTCATACTTGTTTGTTGTCAAAATTGGTAAGTCACTATGCTTAAAAATCTCTCTTCTTGCCCCTCTTTGTTCACATACAAACGTCATTTCTCCAAACCAGAAATAACATCTGACTTGGATTTATTCTGGAGCATTTCAAAGTCAGTTTTAAATTGACCTACTTTATTATTTAGTCTCAAACATGGTAAAAATTATGTGTGAAATCACCCTGCAGTAGGATAGCAATTCCTTTATCTAATACATAGTTAAAACTGTTTCTAATGTGCTGCTCATGTATTATCTAAAATGATGTGGAACATAAGCTTTATAAAGCACTGACTGTGGTATGGAGAAGGTAAATGAAGGCTATGGCTGTTCCAGGCCCCTGATACCACAGCTGAGCTAAGGGGGAAATGTGTGTCAATTTTTTAATTGACGCTTCCTCTAGTGTGGTAGGGAAGCCCACATTTCTTGCTGGATGATCATGTCTGGATTGAAAGTACCTGCTTTGAGTCACTGGGTTCTACTCAGCAGGAACCCTATCTGTAGAGCCCCTTTTATATTAGCCTGTAATAGAGTAGGTGCCAAAAGAGAGAGACAGGTGGGTTAGTGACTGTAGTACTTAGCATCAATTATATGACCATAAAAACCTACTCATATACCATATGATACAGGCAAATAAGTGTATTTTTTATACACAACAAGGCTCATAATCAGGAATGTTGTTTTTATTGATATTTTTTCAAATATAACCTTCCTTAGGAGTTTTTTTTTTCAGTATTGTTCTCTAACACACAAGTCAGTACTAAATTCGCTGTATAAGAATCACTGTTTATTTGTTTGTTTCTGCAAAAGCCACTCCAAATTTCTTGTAAGTGGTAAAGCAGGTTCCTGAGTAGTTGAACTGTGGTTGCTAACCTGTAAACTACAAATTGGTTATCATCAACAAATCTAATTTGTCTAATTCATAAAAGACTCTATGGATGTATTTCTAGAGATGTAACTCTGTGTGTGTGTGTGTGTGTGTGTGTGTGTGTGTGTGTGTGTGTGTGAGAGAGAGAGAGAGAGAGAGAGAGAGAGAGAGAGAGAGAGAGAGAGAGAGAGAATGAATCAGAGGGGTGGGGGAGAGAAAAACACAGAGAAGAAAACATACAAATAGTGATGGACCAAAGTTGAACTCTGCTTGAGTGATCAAATAGCATCTTTTGAAGTCACGGTTTTTAAAGATGTAGAAGACAAGTATATGAAATTTTATAGATGATGAACATCTCAGGTTGATTAGATGAAATGGAAATACATTTTCTCTTTCATATTGGAAGAGGCTTAACATTAAAAAACTAATCTTTTTTGAGATAAAGTTCATTAACACAATGATTATTCATTTGGCTTTTATAATGATATTGCTGCTTAATCACCAGAACATTGCTTCCTGTGCTCCCTGGGAACCAGCAGGAAGCATTTGAAGAGCTAGTCTTGCCTCTAACGTGACTGAGAGGGAATGATATTCTCACTGCTCACTCTTCCTTTCAAAAGTGGAGCATATTTCTGCTCAGAAGTCTAAAACCTCTTGTCCAACAGCATGAGTTTAAAACCCTACATTAAACACAGAATAAAGTCATATAACCCCAAGGCTAAATCTCTGCCTCTAGTCAAGTCTGCGGCTTCTCTGGATTAGATGTAGAATTGCTCATGGGGCACATTTCCTTATAGATCATGATTTGAAGTATTTTGATCCTGATTGTTGCAGATACTGTGGTAACAAATCCAATAGCTCAGTGCACTGTTTAGTCCAGTAAATAGAGGCACACACAAAGTAGAACAGATTCTGAATCTCAAAAGCTATGTAACTCATTCACAGTTCATCCTAAATCAACAGAGTGAGTGGTCCTCCTGTAGTGGAATTAGAATGAAAATAAATCCACAGGCTGCCTAAGGAAGGACAAGACCTTCATTTATTTTCAATTCAGTAAGGCTTTGTGTGAATGCAGTAACTGATAGACCTCACATAGGGAGCAACATTACTAGCAGTGTTCAAAATATGTATATATTAACATTTATGTTTTTTGCAGAGTAGTGAGGTTAATCAATCCTTTAAGTTTCTAGTCAAAGAAACCAACCTGAATAATTTAATAAAATAATGAGAGTTGGGAGAATTTAGCATAGTTCTACAATTTATCCAGTGAATACTCTTCAGAAGCTGGACATAAACAAAGAATGGCTGTGATGGTCAGGGTCAACAGTAATGGTTTCCTACATGAAATTACTTGAATAAGGACACTATACTGGATATTCATCTATAACCATCCCAGAATGTCACTTGACAGTCACCAGTCAACTCAGGGGCTTCTGTCTTGTTCCTTCTCCCTTAATATGAGAGATTAAGTGTCCAAGTCTAACTCCATAATTTGACAACAGCTTGGGGCCACATTTTGTAACATACTCAACTGATTTCAAGAAGTTACTAATGATCACTAACTTTGCAAAGATTCTCAAGATGATGAATCTGGACAAATTTAAGATCAGGATCTATGTAGGTAAAGATCCAGATAGTCAAATAATGACATATTTGTATTATTCATCAGCATAGAAGCATAACATAGTCATACATTTGTAACACAGAGATGCTTAGAATATATTGTCACTTCATTTAGACTATGGAACTTGAGGGATGGCTCAGCTATGAAGAATAGATACTTCTCCTGTTGAATGTTCAAGTTCAGTTTCCAGCACCTGTGCTGAGTGGCGCAGAACCACCAGCTTCAAGGGATCCAGCATCCTTTCTGGCTTCTGTGGGCACCAGCACTCAGGTCCACAGACCACAGCCAGATACACCTATATATACATATTTAAAACTAAAACTTCATTGATATTATGCAAACCTTGACTTACAACTTCTCAAATCACACAATCTGATAGCCCACATCATGGACATTTGTTAATGCCAGAAGCTAAACCATCTTCTCCCACAAAACACAGAGCTTTTGACAGCTGAAAGGAGGGAAAGGAGCACCATACATGGGAGTTTTAAAGGTCATTTACTAGCCCTTAGGTGTATTTTCACAATGTGAACATATTTGAAAAGAGGGGTATTTCAGACAGAGAGCATTGAGAGAGGAATAGGTATCTGTGGATTGTGCTGATGCCTGTTTTATTTTATTCAGGGCACTTCCTAGCCTAAGTCATTGAACCTACATGATCAGGGAATCCACAAAGAAACCTACCTCAGGGGAGGTGCACTTTCATTATGATGTTCTATTTCGTTATTTTGCAAACCCCTGGTGAATATATCTGACTCCCACAGAGATCACATCTGAAACACTCACAGAGAGACAAGAGCACATAGAATTAAAATCAGAGAGAGGTCACTGGCATGATGGGATAAGCTATGTATTGACATTTATCAAATGTTAACCAAAACCATGGGCTTTAATGGTCTATCTTTGGGTTATAAAAGATAATATCAGGAGCTGATGGATCTTGTAGAATCCAAAGAGGGCCTAAGGTAAAGCTAATTCATACTCAATTAATCGATACATGATGCAGTTTTTAAATGTCTATTAGCTCTTATGTTTTCTTTTGGGTTGAATTCCCTGATTATAGCCAAGTTGAATGATGAGCAATTAAAGATTATCAGTGAATAAAAATGACTAAAACCTAATACTCAAGTAAGAGAAAGGTTAGCCAGATACAAATATGTCAGAAATAGACTAGTTGAAATAAAAGCCTCTTGGCTAAGAAAATCTTTTGTTTGGAGACCAATGTGAAACAAACAGCCAACCATGATGTAAAAGTATTTGTGTTAGAAGACTAAAGAACACAGTGCTAGTCATAAGCAAATGCTAAATTTAGCAAGGATTTTAATGAGAGTTTTAGCTGAAAAACAGGATGTTATTTGCTCAGGGACTGTGTTAGTCAGCTTTGGGTTGATATGACAGAAGGCCATAGATAATCAACTTGGAAAGTTGAAAGGTTACTTTGATTCATTCTTTTAGAGGTTCCACTCCATAGTTGATAGTTCTGCTGCTTTTTTTGGCCTTTGATAAGACGGCACATCATTGTAGAATCTGTTTGCCAAGGAAACGACTCACCTCTTTATAGCAGGGAGGAAAAGAAGAGGAAGAGGAATGAGGACCCCCAATAATCTAGTCTCCTTTCACTAAGTCTTATGTCTTTTTTAAAATTATTTATTTCATTTTTGAGATTAATATAGTTACATCATTTCTCTCTTCCCTTTCCTCCCCTTTATCCCTCCCATATACTTCTCCTTGCTCTTTTTTTTTCAAATTCATGATTTTTTTTTCATCACTGGTTGTTACATATCTATATTGATGTATAAGTATACATATATATTCCTAAAAACATAAATGTAGCCTTATCAGCCTGTATAATATTACTTGTACATTCCATATTTTCAAGGTTGATCATTTGGTATTGGATAACCAGTTTGTGTATGCTTTCCTAGGGAAGACTATTTCTCTTGTTCTCAGCCTTCTACAACCATTCAAAATTCAGAGTTATAGAGTCCAGGCTCATGGGATACTTCTACAAAACAATACCTGTAACTAAGTTTCAGGGATTATAGACGAGGGCATGGGAAGATTGTAAGAGCCAGAGGAACAGGGAGTTTTCTATGAGATTGTGTCTCCTATAAATGTCAGATGAGGGAAAGCCCGAGAGGCCCCAATCCTATACATGAACTACAGGCAACTGAGAGCAGATCTTTCATGTCTTACAAATACTACGATATTGTCACAAGCTGGGATCCAGGTCTTTAAATCATGAGCTTTTAGGGGACATTCATGGTATGATCTACAGGAAACACAAAGCCTTGATCTAGGAAGGGGAAGGAACTACAGGCAGGAACGGTAGGTAGACCCAGCCCTGGAACCAGAGAGTGTAAGAGATGGCAGCAAGAGGCAGCCCACTGGATAAACAGCACTGTGGAGGATGATGTGCTTGTTCAAGATCAAAGCCATCACCTGAGATTAAAGGACAGGCAGAACTGACTGCAGTGGGACTTGTGTGTCCTGTGCTTTCCACTTCACATGGAGTCTTCCTTTGTAAACATTATACCCATGTCAATTTCCTGCCTGTGATTTAAGCTCGATCAAAACTGAGAAGGACTTAGGTATGCATTTTGAAACTAGCTTCCTTCCCCCACCCCTACATCTTACTCTCTCATGGAAGATGTGTTTAACCATGAGTCAGGTCACTTAGTAATTAACCCTCTCAATTACTTCATTTCGTTAACAGGTGGGAAGTGGGAGACAGTGTCATTGAAGATTCCATTCAGATACAGGAATTAGAGCAGAAATAGTCATCCCATCCAACACGACTCCCTTATTCCACGGTGTGATATTTTAGGTGTGAACTAAAATAAGAATCTTTGATGGGGCAGCTTTATTTTTTAAAAAGCATCTAATGTATTGATCTTCAGTTTTCTGAGGCAAATTAGTTAAATCATCATCCAAAAACCATGAGAGGAATATAGCTCTCTATCTGGAAAAGTAGGGGAATAAACCAGATGAACCCTTGAGAGCCCAACCAAAACATGAAACATCTACATTTATTTTCTTGCTTTCCAAGGAACAGTTTTTCTGTTGACATACACATTATAGTTGGTTTGAAGAAAGACTCCTATTTTTTGTAAAGAATGATAGGCTACCTACAGATGACAAGAATCAACTTCATATTTAAAATTACATACCAGAGAAGAATGTTCCCAATTCACCAAAAAGATAAATACTAGAAATTCTATCCTGAAATGTCACACCATGTTCCACTGATGAGTATAGCTTTGATTTTACAATAATTTAAAAATATTTATAGAACGTTGTCTTGGTTAATATCTTTCAATTGCTGATATAAAACATTATAAACTCAGACATTTCCTTTTAAATTAGATGTGCAGAGTAATTCAAAGGAATTGTTAATGTATAAAGGTTTGTAGCGGACAGTTAAATACACATATTTAATGGATGAGCTCATCAGTGGATGACCAGAACCATTCCAATGGTATATGTTTAAAGTTATCATCACCCCCCTTCAAACATTCTGCATGCTAATAAGGAAATACACTACAGAAACTGTTTTTAATCGAAAACAGATGGTCTTGGTAGTAATGCAGAAGTTAATGTAGCATCATTTTCAGCTTGGAGATAAAAGTTTCTTGAAGAATTGAAAGGCTCTTCACCAAGCAGTGTGCAACATCAGGCATGTCCCTTCTGCTTTTCCTTCATTTTATGGCTTTTGTTTGATTGTCTGAGACAGGGAGACTCATATATCTTAGGATGGCCTGAAACTAACTATAAGGCTTTCAGTGACATTGAACTACTGTTCCTCCTGCCTTTACCTCTAACGTGATGAGACTGTAGGTCTTCCTCAGCATATCTGGCTAGTAGGTGTATTTTTTCAATACATCTACACATGATTTGAAGAGGTTAAAATCTGTGACATAAGATTGCAAACATTTAGTGGACCAATACACTAGGAAGGAAAGGTTAGTGGGTTGTTACCAAAGAAGTGGAAAGTTCTGGAGAAGGTTGGAATCCATGCAAAAGAGAACGGTGGAGTCTGGAGTGATGCCTCCATGTTTACGAGCACTTGCTACTTTTCTAGAGGACAAAGAAGATTCAGTTCCTAGCAACTACAGCAACTCACATCTGCCTGTAACTCCAGCCCCAGTGGATCTGATACCCTCTACTGGTTTCTGTGAGTACCCACTTACACATGACATAAACATAGACTGATCCATAAAGTTAAAGTAAATCTTTTAATGACAGAATAATAGAATTTCAAATGAAGTTTTTCAGAGATCATTAAACCATAGCATTGAGATTAGAATTCCTGCCTCATTTGGATTCCTGGAAAATGAACCTGACCCATAGATTTGAGTTATCTTTATCTCTCTAAATTATCAAGCCATTTTTATCAGGTTAGTCCTATAAGGACTCTTTATCACTGCCTTACACAAATTAGCAAAAGTCACTACATATTTGTTTCTTGGTTTTCTCTCCCAGCTCCCATAACTATCATACAGAACAGAATTTTCTTTTTGACATTTTACTCATTTCTACTTGTCTTAGAATACATACAAATTAAACTAGTCTGTCCTCAGAACTATAATAGGAAATAATACTCAAATCCCATTATAAATATTTGCTATAGGAGTGAATTTATATATGCAAGAATAAATATACCCATGTTTCTTGATACAGAGGGAATGCACTAAAATCTTCAAAGACATATCCCCATTTAAAGTTTTCATTTTTTGATTTTTCTGTTCTTTCATAATTAGTCCTTTGTGTTTCTCTAGCAAAATAACTTAAAGTGTTTTTATTTGATGAATTCCATTGCTTTGCTATGAAATATAATGACACAGAATGACTGGTAGGGATTTACTCTTACCTCATTCTAAACATTTTTTAGAGAAATTAATTCTGGCTTCTCAACAAAAGTAATCCATTATACCATTCATTTTCCACAGCTCATGTTATATATATATATATATTGGTTTTTCGAGACAGGGTTTCTCTGTGTAGTTTTGTGCCTTTCCTGGAGCTCACTTGGTAGCCCAGGCTGGCCTCGAACTCACAGAGATCCACCTGCCTCTGCCTCCCGAGTGCTGGGATTAAAGGCGTGCGCCACCAACGCCCGGCTGTGTTATATTTTTTTAGCAGTGTGAATTTTTAAATTTTATTTTCAATGTACTTGATCCCTCTATTATTGAATAAAAATAATCCTACCACAAGAATTATTTTGTTTCAGAAAATGTGGGTAGAATGGGAAATATGCATGCTGTAAAATCAGTCTATAGTAAATAAAAATACGTTAGATGTAAAAACACAGTTTATATTAAAAATATTATATATCTACTAAGTAAATTATTCTTTATGTTCTGTGAATTAATGGGCAACAAATGACTGTATTTTCTAAAAAGTCTAAGTAGTTTGTGTTTTAGTAGATAAACTTGTCATCAAATTTCCTTACCAACACTGATACCTGATTATTTAAAAATACAATGAAAGATAGTTGGTTCTCTGCTTCTGCCTTTAAGAAAGAGAATGATGATTATTCATAATACTACTTTAGTTTAAGCAGAACAGGGATATTAGTTAATTATACAATTACCATGTTTTTATCATTTACTTTTCTAAAGCTGTGACAGCATAGTGTTTGAATTACATATATATTCAAATCAAAACAAATATTGCTTGGAGAAATTATATGTTTTCATATCTTTTCCCTTCCTTAATGGAAGAATTTTATTTTAACTGGTATATCCTTTTGAAATGCTAATCTACTACCACAGGAAGGAACTCAACTTTAAGGAACTCAATTCTATTTTAGTTTTAAATCTTACAGGAAGAGACAGCCATACTCATGATAAATAGATGAGAGATAGTTGGATGGGTGGATAGATAGATAGATAGATAGATAGATAGATAGATAGATAGATAATAGATAGACGTGCATACAGACATAAGTTAAAACATATTTACATCTGCGGTCGTCTGAATAAGAAACATCAATAGAAATTGCCTAAAATATATATGTATATGAAGATGGTCTAAATGGAATCCCCAATATCAGGGGAGAAGTAGCACCAACAGGACATCGCACATCACCAAATGAAGATTCTTCCTCTGGGAATGGGTTATACCTAATGGAGTTTTGACCAAAGGTGTTCCTTGGGAGTCCCCAAACAATCTAAGCAATTCCCAAGAGTGTTGATTGCTCTCTACAAACTAAGGGTAAGACGCTGGTGCTGAAGACAACACTATACAACTCATTCAACATGGAGAAATTGAGTTGGAGTTGGTGTCTCCCTAGAACCGTTACCCTTACTGACTGGTGTTCATGGAACTGGAAGGTACGCTGTGCACTACCAGAAGAAAGATGTAAATAGCAACCCAGCAACAAACCCTTCAGTCTGTAAGGGTGACTTGCATGCAAGATGCACTAGTGCACTAGTGGCACAGAGCTTGTATAAGTAACCAACCAGTTAGATTCAAGGCTGACTCCATGAGATGGAACCCGTCTGTGACACTGCTACAGTGACAAAAAAAATTTGAGACTAGATAAGCCAGGCACCTAGGGGAAAAGCAAATACTACTGTTCTACTAAAGGAACATAGTAAAAACAAAAATGACTCCAAATGACAATCTGTTACACTTGTGGTTCTCAACCTTCCTAATGCTATGACCCTTTAATACAGTTCTTCATGTTCTAGTGACCCACAACCATGAAATCAGGAAGTTGCCACTGCATAACTGTAATTTCTCAACTTTTATGAATCATAATATAAATATCTGTATTTTCCTATTATCTTAGATACCCCCGTGAAGGGGTCATTCAACCCCAAAGAGTCCTAACCCACAGGTTGAGAACTTCTGTGTTATACTCATAGATCAGTGTTTTGCTCAGCCATCATCAGAGAAGCTTCCCCTTTCGGTAGATGGGAACGATTAGTGAGACTCACTGCTGGACAATATGCAGAGTGAGAGACCTTGGAAGACTCAGTGGTACATGAGATGTCTCCATCACATCCCTTCCCTCAAGGTTCATGTAACCCTGCAGAAAATGAAGCAGAAAGAGTATAAGAGCCAGAGCGAAAAGAGAGTAGAAGAGCAGGGGAGGACACCAAGCAAACAAAGCCATCTAAACACAGTAGAACCATCCCACATTTGAACTCACAGAGACTATGGCAGTATACACAGGACCTGCAGAGGTCTGCACATGATGGGGTCCCAGCAATGAGAAGAGAGGTGACACATCCCTGACCCAAAGCTATCTCCAATTGATAACTACTCACAAATAAAAGGCTAGTTTTCTCCAAAGGAGTCTCACTGAGTACATAAACCCAAGCCCAGCAATAGGTGGCTAACAAAAAACAAACAAACAAAATGCAACAACAACAACAAAAAACAAAACAAAAAAAACTCACTGGTAATTTTATTGGTGGTGGTGGTGGTGATTTTTTTATTTTTTTGGTAACATAATGCTTTGTCTGGACATTATATTTATTTTCAGATTTTTTTCGTTTCCTTTTCTTTTTTTCTTCTTACCCTATAGGTCTTTTGCTTATATATTATGGTTTCTGATTTAACATTTTTACTGAATTTCTGTGTGCTGTGCATTGCAATGTGTGTGTCTCTGTGTCTATGTGTGTTCCTTGTGCATTTTCCTTGGCTCTTTGTTTACTGTTTTTGTTTGTTTGTTTTGTCTTACGCAGATTTGTTTGTTTTCATCCTATATTCTTGGTTTTCTTCTTTTTTCTTTTCTTTTTTTTTGGGGGGGTGCTTAATGGAAGAGAGAGCAAGAAAAGATGTGGATTTAGAGGGAGGGGAAGTAGGGAGGAGGAGAGAAGAGATGGGGCAGTGGTAATCATAAATCAAAATATATTGAATGAAAAAAATCTATTTTCAATTGAAAAGAAAAAGACACATTCTCTGCAGGCTCAGGTATTTGAATCCTTTTTCCCTACTTGGTAGGGCTATTTGGCAAGGTCAGGGTACCTTTAGGAAACAGAGTCTTAAACAGTTACAGTCTGCTGTCTCTGTTTTGTGTATGCAGTAGAAAATGTGATCCCTCATCTTTCTGCTCTTATTTCCAGCTGCCCTGACCCCTCACACTATTATGAACTTTCCCTTGTAACTGTAACTCCAAATATACTCTTTCTTCTATCAGTCACATTCACTCAGGGTATTTTACCATAGCAACAAAAAGTAACTAGTGCAATATTTAACTATGTCTGTCTATATGGAACATTCATTGGATAGATACATTTTTCTAAGAAGAAAGGGAAATTTTTATTAAACACTCCAAGAATTACAGTATGATTATCTTCAGTGTCTCAAACAAATCCTACATAACATTGTGGTTCCACTCATTTGAATTGGAATAAATAAATGCTAGAAAAGAGATATAAGGATATCATATGCTGGCATATAAATGGTTCATACAGCTAAATCCTAAACAAAATGATTTCACACTGTACTGTGCCCAAGTACCAAGGTAAATAACTAAATATGTAGTAAATAGCTAAACACATACATCAGAGATAAATGCAAAAAATACATGATGCTTTTGATTTTGTATTAACAAATTAAAACTGCATGAGGCCGAATCTTAAATTAATAATTTTTTTCTCATCATACATTCAGATACAATAGCCAAAATTATTCAGAAATCTTGTAAGTTATTTACATATGAGCCAATTATTAGGAAAAAAGCTCTCCCTAACAAACCGTTGCTTGTGTTTCTCCTATTCTTTTCTTTAGTTGTTAGGTTTTGAAAATCAGAATTGGTTGGATGACAAATATTTTCAGCTACATGCTTAGAGTTAAGATTCACAAATGATGTTCCAAAACTGAATTTGTACAGTTTTAAGTTATTAAGCTTGCTATTCTTAGAAGTTTTTTGAAGAGGTAAACTATCTTCTATGGATTCACATTTGCCTGGGGCCATTAGTTTGTACTTCATAAGCGACTCTTGGGAGCATGTGGATATCTTCTCAACTATAATAAACTTTCACAGCTCTGTGGCTAATATTACTTTTTTAATAGGTCTTGTTTCCTTTAGTTCCTCCCACATGCTCACTGAACTTGCATTGCTGTGAAGAGATGGCCTGAGAAAAAAGTACATCTCAGGTGGATACAGCTTTAAGTACAAATCACTTTTAAGTTGTGGAAATGCAATGCACGTGTATTAACTATACAATGATATCATATATAAACATGCATCTGTAAGTATCTATATTTTATTTAGTTATTTAATTCAGCGCACATTTATTGAGACAGGTACTGTATTGGTTACCTTTCTGTTGCTGGGATAAAACATGCCCAAGGAAATTTATTGAACACAAGGATCATTTTAGTATATGGTTTCAGGCAATTAAAAATCCATTCTGAAGGGAAAGCCTGGCATCATGAGGCAGTCATGGCATCCAGGAGCTGAATGCCGGGAACTCAACTCACATCTTGTCTCACAAGCATACAACAATGAGAACAAACTGGAAACGGTGCAAAGATTTTAATCTCAAAGTTCATCCTAGTGATGCACTTCTTGCAGAAAGGCTGTTAAACCTACTTAACCTCCCCAAACAGCAACACCAAGTAGGGACTATGTATTCAAATATCCAAGACTACGTGAGAAATTTTTCATTCAAATCACCACGGAGACTAGCTAGCTGGGTTTGTCAACAATTGCAGAACCCTAGACAAAAATTAATCTCACTTCATGTCAATTTTCTTCTCAACAAAATGGGAATAGTAATAGTACCAACAACACGTGGTTGCTATGAGGAATAATTTTTAAAATATATGTGGGACTGAGGACAATGTAGGTGCATTTCATGGATCTTATCAGCAGCAACTATTTCCATGATGAAATACCTCACTCTTGCTGTAATGTCTCCTTCACATGATAAGCAAAACAGAGCAACTCCCTGTTCTTGCTGAGCCCAGGGGCAGTTTTACAGGGCAAAGCGAGAACAATGAAACTGGAAAGACCTTTTCACATAGTATCAAGAACTGTGAAGGAGAAATAAAACAGTCACACACTTGTGATGAAGGTTCTTCAGGCTGCTGGGGTCAAAGACAACTGCACTGGGAAGGTGATGCTGAAGTTCAGTTTTGCTTAAGATGAGGGGATGAGTCACACAGCAACCTGGTGAAGAAGGTCAAGACAACAGACCAGCATATTTAGAAGTTATAACACAAGAATCATTTGCAGAGTCCAGGAGTCAGAAAAGAGTGGATGAGGTAAACAATGGCTAATCTAATAGGAAAAGACTGTGTTATGCAGAGGTTGGTCTGCCAGAGGTAGTGGTTTAATTTCTCCCTTACCTTTTCTCCCTCCTAACCCTCCCTCATGCTCTCTCTATTCTCCTTAAAATCCATGGCTTCTTTTTACTAATTGCTACTGCATGTGTCTATATGAATATGTATTTTTAAATATAACCTGTTCGGTCCTTATGATGCTACCTGTATTTATGCATATTTTTCAGAGCTAATCATTTGGCACTGTTTTTTATTGTAAGAAAATTCGCATTGTTGGCTATGTACACATTGCAGTAGTCCTGTATCATGAGGTTGTCATATTTTCAATTTTTGCTTCTAAGCTGTGGTACATTTTGAAATGAGGCAGTTAGGGAACTTGATATGGATCCTCACGGTGTGAGAGCAAACATCCCAAAGAAAATTCTCCCAGCTTCTTATGACACCGAAGTCAGTATTTTTTTTCTTAAATCTATAGACTGACTGATATTATTTTCAGTTCCTCAGGGTGCAGGCCATTTTCCAAAATGACAATAGCATTAAACTTATTGCTATTATTGGTATTAATAGCTCTAATAATATCTACCTGATGACTTCAAGGCTGATTTACCCCAGGGCTATTGAGAAGTAATGAGCTAAAATGGTCATAAAGTTCTTTTCAAATATTTTAGGTAATGCTAAATTATTACAAATGACAAGGTAGATGTTTCATATTCCCTGGGAAATAACTAGTATCCAAGAGTTAAGAAGAAAGCAGCATTAGCTTCCATATTCGCAATGGGGTTCCTGGGGCTCAGATCTCCCTAACTTTAGCTTGGAAATCAGTGTTAATGGCTTCATTTTCCAAAGTGAAATTGGAGTTCTTTCCCTAGGACTGAGGGAGTGAGGAGGCACTGCCATTCTAAATCTGAGCCCTGTCACACTGCATTGTTTCAGTCCGGCTGTTCTCAGCATTTTCGGCAATTCTTTTCACCTACCAAACAGTGTGGTCATGGTGCCACTGCCAAACGCTTTCACATTGGCCTGTCGCTAAGTTTAGCAGTCAGTTCCTAAATGGGAAACTTAATAGTACCCAGTACGAAGCTCTTAAAACATCTTTTCCTGAAATGCATGAAAATAGAAGGCATAAGTCATCAGAGATCGGGACACTGATAATACAGAGATTTTTTTTCACTAAGCAAAAACAAGCCCTAGCAGGGGGAACATGGGTCTTTGTAAAAAGATGGGTGAAACCTCTTCATCTGCTGCCAAGTTAGTGAGTATGAATTGTTTGTGAGTGATCTCCATTTGTGAATGTGATTCCAGGAGTCATTCAGCCTTTGTCTCTAAAGCTACCTATGAGGTATAAGAATTAACTCTTGGACACTGGATGGCTGCCTAAACCCATCATCTCAACGATATACTGGGAAAATCAGAAAAGAATAGATGCAAGAAGAGACAGATGAAATATACAGTTGAAGAACTTTGTGACCACATAGCACATAGTGCATACAAACCCACACTGTTATGCGATGGAATAGTGTTATATAGTGTTATGCAATGGAGTAATGGTAAAGTGTTACTACTATGATTGTAATATGGAGTCTTAAGGCAGAGAGCCATGGCATCCTAGTTGCTGACTTCAGTCTCTCACAGAAAACTTCCCTTATAATATGCATCAGCTTTTAGAACAGAAGAGTTCAAATTTGTGTTAAAATGTATTACATTGCAAATATTTCCAGAAATCCTATTTCCCTGTATGAAGAAAGCTACACATCTTTTTTAATAACAACAAGCGATTTGGGAACTCAAGAAATAATGAGTTGTGATGACTACTAGAATTCTATTTCTGTATGTTTTGTAAGCTCAAACCAATTACTTATAATTAGAATGTATTTTTAAAAAGTGGTACAAACCAGGGCATCCTTATTAAATCCCAAAACATCATATAGAATGTTTATACAATTCTTTAATAATATTTTTTAGGTTATGGCTATCATCTGTCACCAAAATAAGACCAATCTGAAAGCTTTTCCAATTGGTATGAAAGTATGGTCTCTGATCCATTAGAGGGTAAAAAATGATGACTCTTTGATATAAGGGGGCTGAGAGGGAGGCCAAGAGAGACACATGTATTTGTATGAAGTTTTGTGTAAATGAAAAAAGGGACTCACAATAATGAGTGTCATCTCTGTATATACCTCCCCCTTCTAGTCTAGGACTATGATTTGTTCACCAGTAACAAGAAGTGTAGATGTAATTCTGAATGGTTTTATTAAATAAGAAACACAGAGCCAAATGCAGAGTTAAAAGCCCCAGAGGTCAGAGAACAGTAGCTAAGAGCTGAGACCAAGACCGCCTTCTTACCACCCGATGCCACTGCTGTCCTTCCCCTGAGAAAGACACCTACTTCCTGTGTGTCTGTCTTTTTATTGACTTTCTGTTCTGCCTTCTCATTGGGTATAAATCCAACCACATGACCTCCTCATCACTGCCTGTCTATACAGACCTCCAGGTCTCTATGGTTGGTATTGAGATTAAAGGCGTATATCTCCATGCTGGCTGCTGTATCCTTGAATATACAGAGCTCTGCCTGCCATGTGATTGGGATTAAGGGCACGTGCTACCACTGCCAATCTTCTGCTAAATGGCTTGCTATTAGCTCTGACCCCCAAGCAACTTTATTTATTAACATACAGATAAAATCACATTTCAGCACAAATAAAATATCACCATAAAGAAGCCTAAGTTTGAAAGAATTGCATCTAGGAATCTACTTGGCATGAATGAGGCCACAATTTACCAACCACCATTCTATCATTTGCTGTACCCACTAGAGGGGTAAACCTTCCATATCTTGTGATAGTCATGATTATTTTCCCACTGTTAATCTAAATAATAGTGATTAAAATATAGCAGGGTCTTGATTGTCCCAATCATTTGTAGTATAAATTGTGAAGACATTTTACATGAAGCTATTAAGAGCCAGCTTTATTGAATGATGAGTGTGCAAGTTTTTTGGGTTTTTTTTTTTTTTTGGTTTTTCGAGACAGGGTTTCTCTGTGTAGCTTTGTGCCTTTCCTAGAGCTCACTTGGTAGCCCAGGCTGGCCTCGAACTCACAGAGATCCGCCTGCCTCTGCCTCCTGAGTGCTGGGATTAAAGGCATGCGCCACCAACGCCCGGCTAAGTGTGCAAGTTTTATACAGAGACCCTTTGTTCCAGAAAATTCAAGGGCTCTTGTGGGGGCTATGGACATACATCTTACTATTTAAAAGGCAAGTGGATGGAAGCTCTTTGATAGATGATTACACAAAAGGTGGTATTATTGTCACAAAAAATAAAATATTTTTGCACAGGATATGAAAAATATGTTGGTGTCATCTAATATACAAATAAAAGTGGATTTTTGTTTGTTTTTGCTTTGTTTACTTTTTTCTTATATACATCTGTTGCTGCTTGTTCATTTTTGAGATAGGATTTCATTTCACTATATAGCCCTGGGTGCACTGAAACTCACTGGGTAGACCAGGTTGACCTGGAACTTATATGTGTCTGTCTGCCTTTGCCTTTGGAATCGTGGGATTACAGGAATATACTATCACTCCTGTCTATTTTTTTTCTTTATCTCTTCTTTTTTTTTAAGATCATTGAGAAAAGGTCTCACTATGTAGTCCTGGATGAATTGAAACTCAAAATGATCTACCTGCCTCTGCCTCCCAAGTACTGGGATTAAGGGTATGCACTACTAAGCTCCATATGTGTGTATGCATACATATGCTCTAATATGCACAAGCTTGCCTCTAAACCGATACATATTTGAGGATAAGCTTGAATTTATAATCCTATTGCCCCCTTTTGAAGTGCTGAGATTATAGATGGGCACCATCACTTGGGCTTTTGTGTAAGGTTAGGAAATGAACTCAGGCTTTCATGCATGTTAGGCAAACATTATGCCCTGTCAGCTGAGGTACACATCTAGCCTCTCATATCTTTCATCCTTACAGTCTGACATACTAATGTGAGAGTGTCGAAAAGTGGATTTTTTGTGTACCTGGTGTCAGCTGTGCACACTCAGTAGGCACAGTAAGCATGTTATTGGGTCCTTATACTGAAAATGGGTATTATGACTCAGCCATTGGGCCCTGCTGTTAACTGAAGTCTGTCTGCTGCTGTCTGCATGATGGGTTCCCAGTCTAAAGCTCAGCATTTTGGCTGAGTTAATCAAACAGGCTCAGGGGGGAGGAAGCTTGATGTTGGACAGAAGCAATTTAACATCTAAAAGCTGCCTCCTTGTAGCTGTGGAACCAAGAATGGGACATAAATCTCTGTAAGTCTTAGGTTATATAATAAAAATCAAAATGACAGGACCCCAGTTGTGGGGCTATTGTAAGGACTGAATGAGATAATACCAAATGTCTTTACAAATTGACATAGAATATCTGTCAATGACTCTTGGAGGAGGTAGTAGTGCTTAGTGCCCCAAAATGCTTATTCCAAGTACATGTTTTGACAAGATATAGTGGACCATCACTGTAATCTCAGCATTTGATGAGACTAAGGCATGAGGATTACCATGAGTTTCAGGCCAGCCTGTGGTACAAAGTAAGGTACTGTCTTTAAAAAGTAAAATAAGGCCGGGCGGTGGTGGCGCACGCCTTTAATCCCAGCACTCGGGAGGCAGAGCCAGGTGGATCTCTGTGAGTTCAAGGCCAGCCTGGACTACCAAGTGAGCTCCAGGAAAGGCACAAAGCTACACAGAGAAACTCTGTCTCGAAAAACCAAAAAAAAAAAAAATAAAAAATAAAATAAAAAAAATAAAAAGTAAAATAAGCTACCCAACTGTCTTGCTTATTCAGAGAGCCTAGTCCCGTCCCAAAGAGGCTCCATAGCTTTGGTCCACAGTTTATGAGTTCTCACTAGTTTGGTTTGGTTGTCTCTGTAGGTTTCCCTATTATGATCTTGATGCCCCTTGTTCATAGATGTCCTCTTCTTTCTCTTCGACTGGACTCCTGGAGCTCTGCCTGGTGCTTGGCTGTGGATCTCTGCCTCTGCTTCCATCAGCTCCCTGATATAGAGCCTGCCAGTGCCGATTGGACTAAGAGGCGAGTCTTTGCTCTCCTAGCTGATCACTCCAGCGTCTAGGCTTTGGGCCCAGGGGCACAACTCCAAGCCCCTACACTACCAGCCATTGCAGACCCAGTTTCTGGCCAGCAGGCAGTTCTCCTGCAGGCAGGCCAGACTCAGAAGGACAAACATGGTATGACAAACACTCACTCATAAGTAGATACTAGATGAAAGGCAAAGGATAACCAGACTACAACCCACAACTCCAGAGAGGCTAGCTAACAAGGAGAACCTCAAGAGGGATGCATGGATCATACTGGGAAGGGGGAATGGATGAGATCTCCATGAGTAGACAGAGGGTGAGGGGAGCATTGGAGGGTAGGGGATGGGGGATGAGAACATAAGGGAATGGGATGGTCGAGTTGGAACAGAGACGGAATAGGAGAATGATGAAAGAGATACCATGATTGAGACACCATGGGCATAGGGAGAAACCGGGTTCTAGGGAAGTTCCCAGAAACCCACAAGGATAACCCCACCTTAGACTACTAGCTATAGTGGAGAGGGTGCCTGAACTAGCCTACCGTGATAATCAGATTAATGAATACTCTGTCATCGTAGAGCCTCCATCCAATAACTGACAGAAGCAGATGCAGAGATCCACGGCCAAGCACCAGGCAGAGCTCCAGGAGTCTAGTCAAAGAGAGAAGAGGGCTTCTATGAGCAATGGGCATCAAGATCATGATGGCGAAAGATACAGACACAGCAAAACCAAACTAATGGGAACTCATGAACTATGGACCAAGAGCTGTGAAGCTTCCATGGGACTGGACTACGCCCTGTGCATAGGCTAGACAATTATGTAGTTTGATCTGCTTAAAGGGCCCCCTGGCGGTAGGATCAGGATCCATCCCTAGGGCATGAGTGGGCTTTGTGGAGCCCACACCTAGGTGGGACACCTTACACAGCCTTGAGGCAGGGGGTGGGGCTTGGACCTGCCCCAACTGTAATAATAATAATAATAATAATAATAATAATAATAATAATAATAATAATAATAAAAATAAAAAAGAAAGAAAATATTTCACCAGTCTAACTAGAAATGCCTATTATAATTTGATACTAGTACTAGACATAGCCTCTGCTCTATAATCTTCTTCATGCTTCTATAATCTTCAATTTGAAATAGTCCTCACTTTAATTGACTATTTGGACTGAGATATTCATGAAGATAACAAACTCCTCACTTTGAAAAATGTCTGTAATTTGGATTCATCATATGACCCTAGTTAGGCATTTTGGAATGAACAGCATAGAATTAATAAGAATTTTCATCAACTCGTATTAGGCAGCTCAGAGTTATTGATTTGCCCCATAAGTGATAATACTGACTTTGACAAGTTGATTAAGATGGTGTCTGGCAGCCTTTACTTTTGTAACTTTGCGTCCTCTATTTATAAAGAATAACATTGATGGGAGAAGTGGAAGCCTTGAAATTCTATAAAATCCCACTTCTCACACCTCTTTTCCTCACTCTAAGTTTTAATAGTTATCATCAGTTCTTTCGGGAATTAATGTTTTGTGGAGAAATTGGCACATGGGTTTTCTAATTCTTTCTACCTATATGAGTTGGTATGCAACCCTAAGATAGAATATTCTCCAAATGGATTTGCTTACTTATTATTTCCATAGTGCAGAACAATTTACTGAATTGTTTACAATCCATTGCTATTATTGGTTTTGTTGGTGATAATTACAGCTTATTCAAAGTACTTCGTGTTTATATAGTGGCAGAACTTTAGATTCCTTCTACATTCTTTTAGCTATGCCCTCATTATTCTTCGAATAAGTCCTCATCTGGTGGTGTAGCACAGTACTTTATGCCTATCCTATTTTTACAGCTATATTCCCAAGGACCCTAGGTTCCTTTTAATGGTCATTGCTTTTTTTTTTTAAACCAACATATGAACCACTAGATGGGCTTATTGCTACTGTCGTATTGCTCTCCAAAGGTGCTCCCAGGGTACAGTCTTATATAATAATTCTTTTCTATTTTTATGTGTCAAAATAGGATTTCATCTCAATACATTCATCCCAGTACAACAAAAGACAGATCTGCCCATTTGTACTTCCCTTATCCACCCTTAATTGTCTTTGAATTGTGCACTTATCAGATTCAAACCCTGGACACTCTAGTTGACTGCCCAGCCAGGAAGCCCTCTTCACCTGGACACTGATATTGCATGGTTTCTATCCAGTTCTGGAGTCTTCTTTACTCAGGACCACACTACTTTGACTCTTCCAGAAAAAAAAGTATGAACAGACGGAGAGCTGCAACAATATTAGTGATGAGAAACACCAATAAATAATAAAGTTTCCAGTTATGTAAAGAAGAAATCTAAAGAGCAAAATACGTCTGATTGCTAATCGGTCCCAGGGAAACATAACCTGGTAAGGGATGAGAAATCAGCAATCCCCTCATGCATTCATGAGGAACCATATACAAGATGATGGATGTGAACATAATGCATACTGTTTTACCAAGTACTGAAAGAAATTCCTTCCCTGAGGAAATATAAACAAGTTCTACCCCTCCTCATAAGGGAGGAGCAGCAAACCAAGGTACTAATCCAGCAAAGTTCACCCTGGGGAAATGGTGAGTTTATTGAGCTTTCTTACAGAACTTGGGTAAAGTGTTACTGGCAGGAGAGTGAGTGACCCCAAAGCAGCTGCACTGGAAACTCTTTATTAAGCAAGAATGGTGGCTTCCCCATAGCCATATATACGGACCTCCCTCTTATATTATCCTCCACCCTGGGCCTATATTCTCTAGCATCTCCTAAAATCTCAGACCACCCCATCAGAACAGCATTGCATACAAATTGTTGGAACAAAAAACTGGAATCTCAGGCAACGGTCCAATGGCCTTTCCTCTTCCCCTCCTTCTCTGGGGAATGTCAAAAGCCCACAGGCCCACCCCTGATGGTCTCCTGCAAGCTGGCACAGATGATCTGGTGAAGGTGGCAGTTGTTTTGCTTGGGTAACTAAATCCTACAACACGAAGAATTCACAAAATGCTTAAAAGTATGCAAGATGGAGGCAATAAATTATCAACTGAATGTATTATGACCAAGCAAGTTGTTTGATTTAAATCTACTAATTATAAGAAAAAAAATCAATTTATTCCAATAGTTTTCAATCACATCATTAAGCAGGTGAAACTGTAAAACAAGGGGTTGCCTTTAGAGGCATCATTTAGAGAAGGAGCCCTTTGTTACATGATTAAGTCTGCAATTATTCCTTTTGCTCTATGTTAAGTGAGAAAATCCAAGTGTTGAAAAGCATAGTGTCAAACATGGGAATTAGACTTAGAAAGGAGGTTGGGGATGAACAGCATTTAGGGTGGGTTATAAAAAGGGGGGTGGGGACCTTAGACTCTGTTGGTCAAGCAAGAGGCCCAAATTAAAAGAAAATCTGCTAGAGTTGTGTGTCAGCTTACAAACTGCTTTGTTTTCTCTCTTTCTATTTTTTTTAAAATGAAACAAGTAGCTTTCGATTATAGTCAAACGGATGCTCCCAGGTGCAATTGTCTCCTGAGAGTAGAGAAACTAGATTCTTCAAGAAAATGAAAATGTTTCATGCTCCCCTTTCATCTTCTCAAAGGTTACTTTTAAGAGTTAACTCCTAAAGAGAAACAGATGTGTTCAGAAATTAAGCATTCACAGCCAGGCCAGGAGAAATCCTCTGTGCTTGGTTTAGAAATGGAAGCCTTAGCTTTAGTTCCAGAAAAAGCCTTTCAGAATTACATTCCAGGGGGCTGGCAGAGAGGCCTGGAGAGGGAGGGATGGGCCAGGGCAGGGCTCTGAAGTATAGTTTTGTTTTCCATCACCATGACCTTGACAGACTGTGTAAGGACTACACACCTGCTTCCTCCTATTGACAGTCCCATCATGACTCACCTCGAAATGTATAGAACAAAAGCCGTTTCTTTCTGTTTGTTCTTCTGTTTATGTTTGTTTTCCTGAACAAACGCGATGGAGGGCAAATATATCCACTTCTTCAGCTGGAACTATTTCCTCCTTTGTACTCAATGCCCCATAGAAAATCAGAGCAAAACTTCCCCTGGAAAATTGGGTCACTTTCAAATGAATCTAATTTAAAAGTACACATGTATGACAAATAATGGGAATAATGTGAGGCACAAGAACATGGATGATTATGCTTAGTGCCTTTCAAGCTGCATTTAAGAGACACAGCAATCTTCTACCTCATGCATGGCTCGTTCATAACAAAGGAAGCAGCAATTTATATGTGGCATTGTAGATGCTCTCCTTTCTTCCAGCCCTCTCTAGGTGTTCGTTTTCAAAGACCTGTTTCTTGTTGCTGTTGTTGCTGCTGCTCCTCCTCTTCCTCTTTCTCCTCCTCTTCTTTTCCCTTCCTGTTTCATTTCCTTTCTCTATATCTCTTTCTACACTTAAATTCACTGCTATAAGTTTACTTGCACCTGTACATTAGTTATTTCTGAATTATTTTTATGTCTAATCTGAGGCAAACACACCTGGTGTTAAGTCCTCTGAAACTGCATGTATCCTCTGAACTGACCGAAATAGGAAGAAAAGCTTCCTGGGGCCACCCCCTGCATTTCTCTCTTTGCTTTTCTCTTTTTGATTTTTATTTTCTAAATATTCTTCCATAACAACGATGCCTCATTATGCAGCCTGGGCTGGTGGTCTAGAATTCATAGTACCTTTGTTTTGGCTGTATGTGATGATATGAGAGGTGTGCAACACCAACAGCATGCTAGGTGCAGGTTTCATTTCCTTTCCATTCATCAGAGCCTATGAATTTTCAAAAGCTCTTTCTTCATATTTTTAGATGATCCCCACTGTTCTTGTTCTAGTAGCAGATCTGATCATCTCAAGAACCCCAAGCATCTCTCTCCTCTCTTGTTTCTGCCTACAGGTCCTGTGTGATTTTCTTGAAGTTATTCAAATTCTAACCTACTAAACCTTACTAAACCTTCTCAGCATGAAAATGGGCTCTAAAATAGCTTTTTGTATTTCACAGAATTCAACCGTTTTACAGTAGTCTGTGCACCTTTGTCAGTTGTTGGTGAACGTTGCTCACCTCCAAGTGGCCAAGACACTCTAGACATGATTCAGAGAGATGGGTTTGCTCTAATCTACAGAATTAATGTGATCACTTTCCTTATTCTAATAAGAATCCTAGAACTGTTCTAACTGAAGATTACACTCTGTAGCTTTTCTAGAGTGGATTCTGGTACATCTTAGGAAGGATTCCTGAGGTGCCTGCTGAGTGCCCATCTCTATCCCTTGTTGTTTAAGCTGCTGTGTTGTTTAGACTCATCCCCACTCTGTTGACATACCTGTGCTTAATTTTTCTTTTAACCTCTATCAAAAAAACAATTCCTTTTTCATGACTGTGCTTACTAACCCTGAGCATAATCACTCATTTTCCTTTGTTCTCACAGTGCATCCTATGGACCTTCATTTTAATCACTCTGATAATAACTTAAGGAGAATATAATGTATACAAAACTATTACATATTACATCTTTGTAGCACTGCAAAATATAACATATGTTCCTTTCTTCTTTGTTCTAAGCTTCTTAAGGGATACAGTCCATCTTACTCACTGAGCCCTTATCCAGAAATCTTTGCACATATGGGCACTTGATATTTGCTGAGCCATTGATGCTTCAGCTTTTAATATCTTCAATTATGACCCTATAATTATCCATGTATTATGATACCAAGACTAGGGAAAATATCCTGAGTTAGTCAGTTGATTGCCTTTCTCCTAGAAGCCTGAACTGTGTGATTCTGATTATGTTTGTTATACCTATTAGCTATAATAGCTATCACTAGCATGTATTCAATGTTTAAAAGAAGCCTGCCATGACTAAGTACTTTGCATGTGTATGTGATTAGAAATATGAACCATAGTTCAATATTCAAGAGGAATATAAAGGCCATCTAAACCTTGGATATTATATATCATGTTTTACCCATAATCTCACTATTTGGATCAGAGACAGTTCTTAGGGAAATTCCCCAAATGATTCCCTCTTCCATGGCAAGTCTTCATTCTCAGTAACCTAGGGAAGCTTCTTCAGTGTTGTCTCCACAATTAATCTTTGGAATTGTAAGCAAGTTGCTTAAAGTCATAGTGAAGAAATGTTTGATTGTCCCTATTGGTAAAAGGTTTACAGTGATATTTAGGCATGAACTCCACTACAAGAGAGGTTGTATTAGTCTGGCCTCTTTCTCTTAGAGCAGTTCTGATGGCAGGTAGTGACTTTGAGATTGAGCAATGGAAAAGCCTTTGTACTGTAGTTGTATCAGCTCTACTCTCCTTCTAATAGCTGGTTATTTCAGAATTGCCTGTCATATCCATGTGTAAGGAATGGGGAAAGAGAAGAAAAACTTCACATTAATTACAACCTCCCAGATCCTCAGCCAGTGGATTTGCAGCTTAGTGCCCTGGTTCAATGCAAGAGAAGTTCATTGAGTAAGCAATATTCCCCTGAAAATTGCACCAAATTAAATTGGGTATTCTTTTTTCCTAAGTGGATTGAATGAGAAGCAGATATTGTCCACGAAGGCAAATAAGCTACAACATTTAAAGAATGCCTATTTCAGAGACCCCCCTCTTCCCCCTTTTATTTGCACTCAGTTTTCTGATCGAGTTTTCTTCTGTTCTTCCAAGTGTAAATCCCACACCATTCTATTTCCCTGACCCATCCCCACCCCAGTGCTTTACCAGTGTGAAGACCAAAGCTCAAAATACTCAGAGAGATCTGTATTCCACTCTTATTGGGAAGAGCCAAAGAAATTTTTGGAAACCTTTATTGTTTTCTGGTCACACTCTAAGGGAAAAAGGAAATATGGCCAAGGCAGAATCCATTTAAAATGATCCTTTGCTTAATACTTTTAGCAGATCACAGTTAAAATTTGTTTTTCCCAGTGGCAAGGTGAGGTACAGACATGCATATTAAGACATATTAAGGTCATTCACAGTGCTGCTAGACTTTGAAAGTAGAAGCTTTTGAAGGCAGTAATTAATGAGCACTATGTTAATTAGCATATTTCAATCTTAGAAGATCTTCTTTCCTTTAACGTGAGTGAGACTTTGATATGCCAGGTCAGGGGAATTCTTCTTGACTACTTCTTGGTGTAAACTCCAGTTAAGCAAAATGATTGTCTATTACTAAGTGATGGGCTTTTTACCCAAATATCCGACTTTAAGAAAAATCACACTATCCACTAAAAATAAATCTATACATCTCCATGTCTGTGCCTCCTTTTTACTTTAGAATTGGCATATCACTTGATTTGTGTGTGTGTGTGTGTGTGTGTGTGTGTGTGTGTGTGTTATATTCATGCTCATGTGAGAAGATGCATTTGTGTGTAGAATTGTGAGTGTACATATTTGTGATCCTGTGTATATAGATGATATAGACATGGTATCTTCCTCTTTTGATATCCACCTTATCTTTTGAGGCAAGCTATCCAATTGAACCTGGTGCTCATTGAATCTGTTAGACTGGGGGGCCAACAGGCTTAAGGTGTCCATCTCTGTTTACTCCCTACATGGCTTTGGGGCTACAAGTGTGTGCTACTGCCATACATGTCTACATCCTTGCATGGAAAGCACTCTAACAAATGAACCATCTCCCCAGTTCCAAATTCTACATTATCTTTATTTATGAAAATATTTGCTAGGGTTTAGGATTATCTTCCAGCTAAAGGTAGCAACAATCTTTACTTAAAACATATTAATAAACCACAATCAAGTGAAATATGTTGATAAAAAGGATATGACCCTTTTTCAAACAACTGAATTTTAAATTTATTCCTTAAATCAATGGCCTTCTATTGTAGATTTACAAATATTGAATGTTTTTAACATGTTTTCCGTTCATTCCATAATTAGTTTTTGTTTTGGGTTTTGTTGTTGTTGTTTTCTTTCTATTTTTAGATTTTTCCAGTCCCAGAATTTGTTAGTGTGGCCATTCAAGTAGAATTCTACCATTCAACCGCATCCCTGCTTATGTTACAGGACAAACCCTTCCCATGAAGGGGGAATTTTCACTGCCTAAATCTATTGTTTTTGCTGTCCCACTGGCTCTATCAGCATGTTCAAGGGAAACATCTAAAGCAAAGCATCCATGCTCTTATAAAGTTTATTGACTAAAGCAGACAGGCATCCTGCCGAGTGTTACCTGTCAATTGCTGATATGAAGTAGCAGCAACTATTGCTGATGTGATGACAGAAAACATATGTCAAAAGCAGCAAAAATAATAAAGGTGAGAGATGGTAAATGGTGTTTGTAGTAACCTTTCTCATTGTTTTGACAGATACTGAGAGAAACAATAAAGAGATGGAGGTTCTACTGTGGCTACTATGGCCTCTATGGTTAGAGGAAACAGTCCATGGCAGCAGGGAAAGCATGATGGGGATGGTTTCTGGGTGTGGAAATGGTAGAATGCTGCATATGATTAAATGGTGACAGCTGTTGCCCCGTCCAGCAGGGCTTCAACTGGTTCTCGACCACCCTAGGGATGGAATGATTAGGGACAGGAGACACAAAGGAAATACACCAAGTCAAGATTTCTGATCAAGGTGCCACTTGATTTTTCTCCAGGAGGGTTTATATAGTACCTGCAGGGTGGGGGGAGCAAGAGGCTGTTATCTGCATAAGGTGGGGCAAGCTAGCAGGATGTTTACAGGGTGACAAGGTCAAGGGCTCTATTCAATGTCCTTTTGCTAGGCAGCCTGACTATAAGATGATCTAGTTCCCTGTCTTATGGGGGTCTGTATTTTTCCACTAACTAGAGGTTCTGTCCTTGTCCCTGACAGCTGTTAGACAATAGAGGGCTCACGACAGAAGCTAGCCTAGCACCCTTAACCTTATCTCCCACAATGGCTGTATATCTGTCAGCTAGTCTCATGTTTAGAAGGTTCCACAATGTTCTCAAACAGAACCATTAGCTGTGTGCCACCTCTCCAGACAACACATGTTCTTGTAGGAGACATTTCATATTCCTACCATAAGAAGAGTTAACTTCTGTAATGTGCTTGTACTGCTTAGCATGTTGGAAAAGCACAAATCTCCAGGACTCTGTAACAATTTAGATACCAATTTTGGGATTTCTAGAATAGGCACAAAAATGCTAATGAATATGATAGTATAGGGAATAAAATAAATGATTTTTGACTAATAAAAAGGAATGGAGGCTGTGACATAGATTGCTTGGCTTTTAGCAGCAAACCTAAGTGATACAAAACAGCTATTTATTCAGCTTATAAATTGTTCGTTTGCTTTCTAGTCTGGATGGCCTGAGCTAACGTCTCCTGGGCTTTGCTCTTCCTACAGGCAAATGATGAATTCCCAGTCTTACCTTGCAATTGCTTTCTGCACAAGTATGAGGACCTGAGTTCAGTTCTATACCATCCTATTCACATAAAAGCCAAGTGCTGTGGCACATGTCCACAATCTCAGTGGGAAAATAGAGGAGGGAAAGATCACTAGGTTTTCTGACTAGCCAAATTGCTAAATTGGCAAGCTTCAGGTCCAGTCAGCAACCTTGTCTAAAATAATAAGCAAGAGAACTATCAAAAAAAATACCCTACATCAACTTCTAGCCTTCACACACAAGTACATGAACAAACAAATACACATAGCTGCACATATGCACATTTACACTCTCAAATACACACATCAAAACAGAACAGTTATAACTAATAGATTAAAAATATCATGGCAATAGTCTTAGCTCATAGCTTATCAATAATTACATCACCTAAATACACACATTCCACCATACCTACGTGTTCTATACCTACAGATGCAACATGAAAGAAATCAGAAATGTTTCTAAAGCTGCTTCTATATTGAACATGTTTAGTCTTTTTGTTCTCTTCATTATTTCTTACAAAATGCAATAACTTTTTACATGGAATTTACATTGTGTAAGATACTTTATGCAATCTGGAGAAGAATTTAAGAATATGGGAAGATGTGATTAAATTATAGACAAAAACTGTGCCAGAGTATTGTGGGATATTTGAATACACTCTAAAGCTGTGTCTGTTTTACTTCATCTGCATAAGGTACCTTCTGATTGGTTTAATAAGAAGCTGGAAGGCAATAGCTAGACAGAAAAGGATAGATAGGACTTCTGGGGAGAGAGAAGAATTTGGGGGAAGAATAAGAGAGAGGAATTTGCTAACCAGACATGGAGGAAGTTAGATGTAAGGTACTGAGGAGAGATGAACCCTGTGCCAGAGTGTACATTAACATAAACAAATTAATTTAAGCTTTATGAGCTAGCCGGGAAAAAGCCTATGCTAAGGCCAAGCTTTCATAATTAATAATAAATATCCATGTCATTATTTGGGAGCTGGCAGTCTAAAGAAAGGCTTGTCACACCAGAATATGTAAAGGACTCAAACATCCAAATATTTTGTAATCCGTGGAGTTTCTTGGAACTATTCCCTTGTGGGTACCTGTAGATGAACAACTGGAATTTACAAGGAGAATTATAAAAATAAAAAAAAAAAACAAAAAAAAAAAACTGTCAATTGTGAATGTTGCAGGTATGTTCTTGTAGGTCTAGGACCAGTAAGAAAACTGTTGAGGCAAATATTGCAAGCTAAAAATGGAAGGGAGATAAAAGGGAAGAGGCATGGGTGTTAGTAAAAGTATAGCATAACAACGGACCAGACCATGTTCAAAAGAACTACAGGAGATGAAAGGACACCAAGGACATCAAGGGAACTATACATGTGAATGGAAAAACTAGAAGGAAATAAATTCCTAGCTAAAATCTGTAGAAACTTTAGGGGACTGGGAAGATGGCTCAGTGCTTAAAAGCACTCACTGCTCTTCCATTGAACCTGGGTTCAATTCACAACATCCACAGAGTAGAGAACAACTGCCTATAACTCCAGTTTAGGGAATTGACACTATCTTCTGGTTTCTGCAGGCTCCTCAATTTGTGTAGTGCACCTACACTCATGAATACACATAAACATACACATGATCTCTAGGACCTAGGCCCTGGGACACAGCCATTTCCCAGGAACCCCCACCCATCGCTGCCCCAGTTGCCAGCCAGCAGGGAAGACTCCTGTGGGGAGGCTCCCCCACCAAAACCCCTCATTGGACCCTGCAATCTACAAGACCCATGTCCTACCCCAAATGTACCCATATCCCTGTGACCCCAGTGGCTTCCTGAGACACAGAATCCACCAGCTCTCATTGGACCAAGAGCTGTCATTGGATTGAGAGAGGCTTCCTGAGACACAGAATCCTTCACCTATGATTGCACCAAGAGCCCTGATAAGACAAAGAGCAGCTCCCTGAGACATGGTCAGCCAGCTTGGATTGGACCAAGAGCCCTGATAAGACAAAGAACAGCTCCCTGAGACACAGAATCAGCCAGCTTGGATTGGACCAAGAGCAGCTCCCCGAGACACAGAATCCACCAGTTCCAATTAGACCAAGAGCTAAGATTGGACCCAGAGTGGCCCCTGAGACACAGACACAGCAAGCACAGATTGTACCAGTAGCAGATCGCTCAGACACAGGCACCCCTTGCACCTATTGAAGGAAGAGATAGAAAGATATCAGTGCAAAATACAACAAGATAAAGAGCAATATGGCATCACCAGAACCTAGTGGTTCTACAACAGAAAGACCTGAACATCACAATGTAGAAGAAGCAGGATAAATCAACCTTAAAATAACATTATGAAGAGAGGCCTTTAAAGAGGAAATGAAAAATTCCATTTAAAAAATTGAGGGGGAAAAAAAGGAAGAAATAAATAAATTCCCTAAAGAAAGATAGGAAAACAATGAAAAAGCAATTAAATATGTGAAGAAAACAGTCCAAGACCTGAAAACTAAAATAGAAACAATGAAGAAGACACAAACTGAGGGAATGGTAGAAATAGAAAATCTGAGTAAATGAACAGGAACTACAGATGCAAGCATAACCAACAGAACACAAGAGATGGAAGAGAGACTCTCTGGCACGGAGGATACAAGAGAGAAAATGGATTCATCAGTCAAAGAAAACACCAAAGCCAAAAAAGTCAAAACACAAAATGTCCAGGAAATCTGGGACAACAGGAAAACACCAAACCTAAGAATAATAGGGATAGAAGAAGGAGAAGAATACCAACTCAAAGGCACAGAAAATATATTCAACAAGATCATAGAAGAAAACTTCCCCAACTTAAAGAAGGAAATGCCTATGAAGATACAAGAAGCTTATAGAACACAAAATAGACTAGACCCCCCAAAAGTCCCCTCACCACATAATAATTAAACCATTAAACATACAGAATAAAGAAAGAATATTAAGAACAGCAAAGGAAAAAGGCCAAGTGCCTTATAAAGGCAGACCCAACAGAATAACACCCGAATTCTCAATGGAGACTCTGAAAGCCAAAAGGTCCTGGCCAGATTTAATGCAGACACTAAGAGGCCTCAGATGCCAGCCTAGACTAATATAGCCATCAAAACTTTCAATCACCGTAGACGGAATGAACAAGACATTCCAAGACAAAACCAAATTTAAATAATACCTATCCACAAATCTGTCCCTACAGAAAACACTAGAAGGAAAACTCCAACCTAAGGAATTCAGAGGCTCCCACAAAAATCCAGGCAATTGCTGTGGGATGTTATGTATGGCAAATGTGTTGCTCTGATTGGTTAGTAAATAAAGCACTGATTGGCCAGTAGCCAGACAGAAAGTATAGGCGGGACTAACAGAGAGGAGAATGGAGGGAAGAAAAAGACAGGGAGGGAGACTGGAGCCACCACCAGGACAAGGAAGATGTAAGGTACCAGTAAGCCACGAGTCACGTGGCAAAGTATAGATTAATAAAAATGGGCTGAATATAAGAATAAGAGCTAGACAATGATAGGCCTGAGCTAATGGCCAAGCAGTTTAAATAATATAAGCATCTATATGTTTATTTTGTAAATGGGCTGTCGGACTGCTGGGGCATGGCAGGACCTGGAGGAAAAACTCTCAAGCTACAGGCAATAGATGACCCCACAATAGTAAATTCCAAAGAAGGGAAATACACACACATGACCACCAAAAGATAACAGGAATTAACAATCACTGGTCATTTATATCCCTTAATATCAATGGACTCAAATCACCTATAGAAAGACACAGGCCAACAGAATGGTTATGAAATCAGGATCCCTTCTTCTGCTGTATACAAGAAATACACCTCAACTTCAAGGACAGACACTACCCCAGAGTAAAAGGCTGGGAAAAGACTTTGCAATCAAATGGACTGAAGAAGCAAGCTCGTGTAACTATTCTAATATTTAATAAAATAGACTTCAAATTAAAAATAATCAAAAGAGATCAGGAAGGATATTACATATTCACCACAGAAAAGATCCATCAAGATGAAGTCTCCATTCTCAACATTTATGCCCCATATATAAGGACACTCACACATGTAAAAGAAACATTACTAAAGCTTAAATCACACATCAAAATCACACATTAATAGTGGGAGACTTCAACAACCCACTCTCAACAATGGACAAATGTGCCAGACTGAAACTTGAGAAATAAGGGACCAAACAGATATCATGACTCGAATGGACTTTATAGATATCTATAGAACATTCCAACCTAACAAAAAAGAATATACCTTCTTCTCAGCACTCCATGGAACCTTCTCTAAAATCAACCACATACTCAGTCACAAAGCAAATCTCAACAGATACAAAAAAGTTGGAACAACTTCCTGTGTTTTATCAAATCAACATGGCTTAAAGTTAGATTTCAACAACAAAAATTACAGAAAGCCTAGAGTCACATGGAAATTGAGTAATGCTCAACTGAATTACCAATGTGTCAAGGAAGAAATAAAGAAAGAAATTAAAGACTTCCTAGAATTCAGTGAAAATGAATGTAGTACATACCCAAACTTATGGGACACCGTGAAAGCAGTGCTGAGAGGGAAATTCACAGCACTAAAGGCCCACATAAAGAAGTTGGAGAAATCTCACACTAGCAACTTAACAGCACACCTGAAAGTTCTAGAGCAAAAAGAAGCAAACTCACCCAGGAGGAACAGACACCAGTAAATAATCAAATTGAAAGCTGAAATCAATAAAATAGAAACAAAGAGAACAATACAAAGAATCAATGAAACAAAGAGTTGGTTCTTTGAAAAAAATCAACAAGATAGACAAGCCCTTATCCAAACTAACCAAAAGGAAGAGAGAGAGCATCCAAATTAACAAAATCAGAAATGAAAAGGGAGACATAACAGAAATGAGGAAATCCAGAGAATCATCAGTTCATACTTCAAAAACCTGTACTCCACAAATTGGAAAATCAAAAGAAATGGACAATTTTCCAGATAGGTACCACATACCAAAGTTAAATCAAGACCAGATAAACAATTTAAATAGACCAATAACCCCTAAGGAAATAGAAACAGTCATTAATAGTCTCCCAAACAAACAAACAAACAAAAAAACAAACAAAAAACACAGGACCAGTTGGTTTCAGTGCAGAATTCTATAAGATTTTCAAAGAAGAGCTAATAGCAATACTCTTCAAATTGTTCCACACAATAGAAACAGAAGGAACGTTACCAAACTCCTTTTATGAGGCTACAGTTACTCTGATACCCAAGCCACACAAAGATGCAGCAAAGAAAGAGAATTACAGACCAATATTCCTCATAAACATTGATGCAAAAATACTCAATGAAATATTGGCAAACTGAATCCGAGAACACATCAAATAATTATCCACCATGACCAAGTAGGCTTCATCCCAGATATGCAAAGATGGTTCAACATACAAAAATCTGTCAATGTAATACACCATATAAACAAACTGAAAGGAAAAAAAAACACATGATCATCTCATTAGACGCTGTAAAGGCCTTTGACAAAATGCAACATCCCTTCATGATAAAGGTCTTAGAGAGATCAGGAATACAAGGAACACACCTAAACATAATAAAGGCAATTTACAGTAAGCCCACAGCCAACATCAAATTAAATGCGGAGAAACTTGAAGGGATTCCACTAATATCAGGAACAAGACAAAGCTCTCTACTCTCCCCATATTTATTCAATATAGTACTTGAAGTTCTAGCTAGAGCAATAAGACAACAAAAGGAGATCAAGGGGAGACAAATTGGAAAGAAAGAAGTCAAACTTTCACTATTTGCAGACGATATGATAGTATACATAAGTGACCCCAAAAATTCTACGAGGGAACTCCTACAGCTGATAAACTCCTTCAGTAAGGTGGCAGGATACAAGATTAATTAAAAAAAATCAGTAGCCCTCCTATATACAAATGATAAACAGGCTGAGAAAGAAAGAAATCATAGAAACATCACCCTTTACAATAGCCACAAATAATATAAAACACCTTGGGGTAACTCTAAACAAACAAGTGAAAGACCTGTATGACAAGAACTTTAAGTCACTGAAGAAAGAAATTGAAGAAGATATCAGAAAATGGAAAGATCTCCCATGCTCATGGATAGATCGGATTAACATAGTAAAAATGGCAATCTTACCAAAAGCAATCTCTAGATTCAGTGCAATCCCCATCAAAATCCCAACACAATGCTTCACAGACCTGGAAAGAACAATACTCAACTTCATATGGAAAAACAGAAAACCCAGGATAGCTAAAACAGTCCTGTATAATAAAGCAACTTCTGGAGGCATCACCATCCCTGACCTCAAGATCTACTATAGAGCTATAATAATAAAAACAGCTTGGTATTGGCATAAAAACTGACATGTGGATCAATGGAATCCAATTGAAGACCCTGACATTAACCCACACACCTATGAACACCTGATTTTTGACAAAGAAGCCAAATCTGTACAGTGGAAAAAAGAAAGCATCTTCAACAAATGGTGCTGGCATAACTGGATATCAACATGTAGAAGAATACAAATAGATCCCTGTCTATCTCATGCACAAAACTCAAGTCCAAGTGGATCAAAGACCTCAATATAAAACCAATTACCCTGAACCTGATAGAAGAGAAAGTAGGAAGTAGTCCTGAATGCATTGGCACAGGAGACTAATTCCTAAAGTAGTCTCAGACACTGAGAACAACTATTAATAAATGGAATCTCTTGAAACTGAGAAGCTTCTGTAAGGCAAAGGACACAGTAAATAAAACAAAATGACAGTCTACAGAACGAGAAAGGATCTTCACAAACCCACATCTGGCAGAGGGCTGATCTCCAAAATACATAAAGAATTCAAGAAATTAGACATCAAAATAATGAACAATCCAATTAAAAATAGGATACAGAGCTAAAAAGATTATTAATGGCACACAAGTAAAGCCACAGAACACGTGGCAACATATAGATTAACAGAAATGGGCTGAATTTAAGTCTAAGAGCTAGTCAGTCATAAGCCTGAGCTAATGGCTGAGCAGTTTTAATTAATATAAGCCTCTGTGTGTTTACTTGGGTCTGAGTGTCTGCAGACAGGGTGGGACACACAAAATCTTCTGACTACAGATTATTCTCAACAGAAGAACCTCAAATGGCTGAAAGACATTTAAGGAATTGTTCAACATCCTTGTGTTGAAATGCAATGCAAAATGACTCTCAGATACCATCTTACACCTGTCAGAATGGCTATGATAAAAAACACTGATAACAGCTTATGCTGAAGAGGATGTGGAGCAAGGGAAACACTCCTCCACTGGTGGTGGGAGTGCAAACTTATACAGCCACTTTGGAAATCAGTATGGAGGTTTCTCAGAAAATTGGGAATCATTCTTCCTCAATACCCAAGAGTGGCATATACCCAAGGAATGCTCAATCATACCACAAGGACACATGCTCAACTATGTTCATAGCAGCATTATTTGTAATAGCCAGAACCTGGAAAAAACCTAGATGCCCCTCAACTGAAGAATGGTTAAAAAAATGTGGCTCATATACACAGTGGAGTACTATGCAGCAGTAAAAAAACAATGACATCATGAAATTTGCAGGCAAATGGATGGAACTAGAAAATATCATCCTGAGTGAGGTAACCCAGACATAGAAGGACAAACATGGTATGTACTCACTCATAAGTGGATATTAGATGTAAAGCAAAGGACAACCAGACTAAACCCACAGCTCCAGAGTAGCTAGCTGACAAGGAGGACCAAAAAAGGGATGAATAGATCACCCTTGGAAGGGGAAATAGATGAGATCTACTGAGTAAACTGATGATGAGGAGTGGGCAATGGAGGGTGGGGATGCGTGATGAGAACATAAGAGAATGGGATGGTAGGGCTGGAATAGGGATGGATTGGGAGAGCATTGAAAGAAATGTCATGATAGAGGGAGACATCATGAGGATAGGAAGAAACTGGGTGCTAGAGAAGTTCCCAGGTATCCACAAGGATGGCCCCAGCTTAGACTACTAGCTATAGTGGAGAGGGTGCCTTAACTGGCCTACCCCAGTAATCAGATCAGTGAATACCCTAACTGTCATCATAGAGCCTCTCTCCAGTAACTGATAGAAGCAGATGCAGAGATCCAAAGCCAAACAACAGGTCAAGCTCCAGGAGTCTAGTCAAAGAGAGAGAAGAGGGATTCTATGAGGAAGGGGCATCAAGATCTTGATGTGGAAACATACAGAGACAACCAAACCAAACTAGTGGGAACTCATGAAATTTAGATCATAGAAATTTAGCTGTGGAGCCTGCATGGTACTGAACTAGGCCTTCTGCATAGGAAGACAATTGTGAGGCTTGATCTGCTTAAGGGGCCCCCTGGCAGTAAGATGAGCATCCATCCCTGGTGCATGATCAGGCTTTTTGGAGCCTGCTACCTATGATGTGACCCCTAGCACAGCCTTGAGGCAGGGGGAGGGGCTTGGACCTGCCTCTACCAAATGTACCTCTCCATGGGAGGCCTTACCTTCTTGTAGAAGGGAATGGGGTGTGGGTTGGGAGGGGGAGGCTGGAGAGCTGGGAGCAGGGCAGTGGGGGATCTTTGATTGGTATGTAAAATTTTTCTTAATAAAAACATACACATAAAATAAAAATAAATAAAATTTTTAAAGCGAAAATGGACACAAAAATGCAAAAACAGTAAAAATGATCACAATAAAGCATGAAAATAATAATATTTTACACAATAATTGCAGCTAAAAAAGGAAGAAAATACATAGCAGAATTAAGACCAAATAGATGAACCAGTTATTTATTTATTTATTTATTTATTTATTTATTTATTTATTTATTTATTTA
>CABHPH010124362.1:0-15598 GCA_902168325.1 Peromyscus nudipes | reverse complement strand
GGGGGGGGGGGAGTGCTGATTCCTGCCAAGACAAATGTGGTTGCAGCTTTAGCAACAGGCATCCTCTGAGGCCAGGACAATATGACACCATCGCTGAAGTGGCTTTGCAATCCAGAAAAGGCACAGTGCCCCTTCCTTCAAAAGGCAGCTGAACAGGCAGTGGGCCAATGGTTCCTGGTGTGCAGTGGAACAGTAGCTGGAACAGTTATGCTTGGAGGAGTAACTAGGCTGACAGAGTCTGGCCTCTTAATAGTAGACTGGCATTTAATAAAGGAGATGAAGCTACCCACAAGCTGAGAAGAATGGGAAGCTGAATTCCAAAAACACCAGCAATTTCCAGAATTTAAAATTCTGAATCAAGACACAACACTGGCAGAAATCGAGTGTAGCTGGTACATGGAATACTTGCACCAAGTGTGAGGTCGAGCTGCAGGCCTTGTGTACATCCTGCTTCATAAATGAGTCGGTCAGATATGCTAAGCCTGTAGGCCAAAGATGATGCCCCAACATGCAGAGAAACCTCAGGTGACTGTACAGGAAGCTGGCTGTTTCTGTCATAACTCATGATTTTTGGAAGTCGCTTGTTTGCACTTACTGTTTTACTAGGTAATATTATTTCCTTCTCAGGTGTCTGAGGGAGTTGAAGATTAGATAGTTATAGTTACAGTTTTCCTTATTAAGAAATTCAGAAAAGAAACTCACTAAGAGGTGTTAAGTGTGTCAAGTTTGAAAGACATTATAAGATAGTTTTCTGTTGGTAATACAAGATATAGGATATATAATAGAATATTTTCTCTGAATTTGTCAAATGCAAATGGACTAGACATTGTTGGTGTATTTGTTGCTTTTATATATTGTATATAGTTATTGTACTTATTGTATGTAGTTTTTCTTATATTAGCTATTACTTTTTAATTTTTTATTAGACAAAAAGGGGAAATGTGGTGATATTTTATTTGTGCTTTAATAAATAAAGCTTGCTTGGAGATCAGAGGAATAGGAACAGCCATTATAAGTAAACAAAGAAGTCAGGCAATGGTAACACACACCTTTAATCTTATCACTTGGCAGGCAAGAATCTCTTTGGATCTCTGTGAGTGCAAGGCCACACTGGAAACAGAGCCAGGTGTGGTGGCACATGCCTTAAATTCCAACACTAGTTAACCATGGAGGTCTGGAGGTCTGTACAGACAGACAGGAAGTGACAGAGCTGGACAGGAGGAAAAAGTGATGTAGCTGGACAGAGAGAGCAAATCAGATGGTAGAACAGCAAGGTATATAGACATGGGTAGATGGGAAGTATCTCGAATTTGGAAGCTGCAGAGTTGGTGAGGTAAGGTTAGCTGTGGCTTTCCCTATTTTCCCTAATCAGAAATAGGGTTTTCACCCCTATATCTGGCTCCGTGCTTTTTATTTAATAAGACTGTTTAGAAATCCATCTACAATAAGTTAATTAATATTTTTCACAAATAATATACATACTTGATTAAAATAAATGACATCATACAATGATTCCTTTTTAGCCAGTGTAAAGAAGGACTCTATATCAACATGATTTAGAAAGAATATCATAACTTTACATATGTACACACACATATGTAATTACTATCTGATGTATTTATCATCACAGTTTGGAAGATCTTAAGTGCTTCCCTGGTAACTCACAACGACTCATGCCAACTTATAAAATAGGTATTGTTATTTTGAAACTCTCACACAAATGTGTGCTTGCTTCAGGGAGTTGACACAATTAGTAAGAGACCAAACTGAGACTAGTGTAGGTGTGGACCAGCCGATTAGGCTGCCTTTTGTTGTTGTGGGGTGGGGTTTTGTTCTTTTGGGGAGCCTGCCGCCCAGCTCCCAAATAAATCATATACAGAGGTTTATATTTAATTATAAGTGCCCAGTCTTATTTTGGCTTGTTTTTAGCCAGCTTTTCTTAACTTAAATTATCCCATCTACCTTTTGCCCCTGGGCTTTTCCTATTCCTTTATTCTGTAAGTCTTATTCTTACTCCGTGGCTTGTAGTTTAGCTGGGTGGCTGAACTGATGTCTTTCTCCTTTTCTGGCTCTTAGATTTTAGATCTCTCTTCCTAGATTTTTTTTTTAATTTATATTCCCTGTCTGTCCATCCTGCCTATCCTTTTCCTGTCTTGTTATTGGCCAGTTTTTTATTTGTCCATCAGGTGTTTTATATAGGCATAGTAACACAGCTTCATAGAGTTAAACAAATGTAACATAAACAAAAGTAACACACCTTAAAATAATATTTTACTACAGTCTTTCAATGATCCATTTTGATGCTCTGTCCAATGAACTTGATGCCACCGCCTCCTGATAGAGCATCTCTTCAAATTTAGTACTTGAAAATAGTAATACATGGTCATGTGCAGTACTCTGTTCTGGGAGTAAGCAGCTTAGCTCTGGTGAAGCTATTTTACTAAAATCACCACTGAAGTTTCAATGGACATTTGAGTCTGTCTGAGAAGGTAAGGTAGAAATCTTTTTTGGAAATCATTCCTTTTATTTTTTTTTAAAAAAAAATGGAAACAAGGAATGTATGTTTCCAACACTGAAAGTTTGCAATAATTGTATTATTAATTAATTGTAATTTAATGTAATTAATTAAAAATAGCAAAATCCTCCAACGTTATGTAACTGATTTCCGTGGTAGGTAGGTTAGTACAGCTCTTAGACTTCATCAGAGAAGTGTCCTGTGTCATAGGTGGTGGTTAACACAGGGATTCAGACCTGGTCAAAATATAAAGAGTAAGTGGCTGGAGTTCTCAGTCACAGAAGGGACATCTATATCACCTCTTCTCAGGGCTCAGGGCCATTGCAAAAGAGGTAGAAGAAAGATTACAAGAGCCAGAAGTTAAGGAGGACTAGAGCCAAGTAGTATCTTCATAACATGGCGGGACTGCTGCATTCATACACTCACCCAGCAGCTGTGGTCACTCACATATGCTCTGTATAAAACTAAACCAGTCACCATTCTAGCATGGAGAAGGGGGCTCATGGGTGCCCCCATCTAAGGGGCTATGAATAGCTGATATCTTCTGGGAAAGGCAGAGTCAGTTTTCTTTCATGGTGTGGCTCCTGGTGGGTAGACCACATTCCAGCAGATTGCCCCACAATATATTGACAGAACAAATTGGAGTTGATGGGTTATTAAGTTAAAAAATAGATAACACAAAATTGGAGGGTTAAGTGGGGGATAATAAGGGCTCTGGGAAGAGTTAAGGGGAGGATTTAGGGTGAATATGATAAAAATGTATTGTATAAAATTTTCAAATAATTAATAAAATATTTATTAAAATATTGCAAAATGGGCAGAGTACGCAGCTCAGTGATCAAAAGCTTGCCTAGCATGAGAGTCACCTGGATTCAATTTCCAGCAACACAGTGATGGCATAGGACAAAATTAATTTAAAATACAAAAATATTGAAGAAGTATTCTGCTTATCGTTCAGTCTTCTGCTCTATCACTGTGTATATCTCCACACATATGTTTACAGAAATATATATCTATATAGGAGAATGTGTGTATCTAAATGAGAGTATATATTAATTCAACTTGGCAGGGGGGAATACAACAATCTTCTTAAAGTAAATTCTGACTGAGAAAAACCATAGGCCATACATTCAGTTGAGTCAGAAGATGGCTCAGTATTGAAACTATGAAAGGAAAGGAGCCACCAAAGATGATGAAAAGCATAATGGTACTTGTCATCTCTACAGCATCTCTCTTCAGAAGCACTCACCTGGACTCTGGAATATCAGTTGCTGACTGGAAATCACAGGGTGGGTACTCTTTGCTTTAAATTCACTGGCTGTCAGGCAGTGACCTCCAAACCTCTCCTCTCCTCTTGTCCTGTAGGTGCTTACTACAAACTTGCTTATGACAGTTTTGCAGAGGCCGGTGACTAGGACAGCCATTGAGATGGATGATGAGAAAGCCCACCTCTGGCACAGAATGGAAAGCTAAACTCCAGTTCCAGTGCAATTTGTGGTGACATTTTCTTCCTTTTTTCTGAGTTCTCCTTATAGGAAAAACCTGTCTCTCTGGGATGCTTCAAATCCTGTGCCTGACTAGGTTGAAATTATGAACTTGAAAGTGTATGGATAGATATCACACAGTGTGACACATATTTTATGAACATTTTAGCAGGGGATAGAGTCCATTGCATGTAATTAAATGCTTCAACAACTGTACCAACTACCAGACATTAAGAACCATGGCTAGGGAATGCTAACTTCATTTCAATTCAATTTTATAGAGAAATTAAATGCTAAGAAAGCAAAATGGCTATTTCTGATAGATATATTCTTTTTTTGCCCCGATTTTAGCTTTACCTTGAATCTATATCTTGTTGTGAAGCCAAAAAAGTTAACATCTTTGGTTCAAAACATTTATGGTGATGCTTACAACCTTGGAGCAAGGTTATCACTCATCTGGTTGATTACCCTAGTGCAATTACAACCAGAATATTTCAAAGAGGAAGTTCCCATGTCACAGAGACCAGTTCAATTTATTATTAAATTCATTATTCCCCATCACTTCTTATGTCTGCAATTCCTTCAAATTCTGTTGTGTTCTATTACCTCAACATTTTTATTTCTGGGGAAAAATCATGTCAATTGAAGGAGTGCTCATAATCATCGCTGTGTTTCAAAAGGCACCTTCAGTGCATTTAATGTTTGGACCAGTGTGGATACTCAATAGGCTTGAATAATGCACAGCAGGAATTTGCTCTGACATCTTGCAGCTGTGACAATGCAATTTCAACATCTGACTAACAACTGCAGTTGCTCAGAACTGTGGGTAAGAAGTGAGGTGGACAAATTTTCATTACAATTAATATCAGCTGTAATTTCTGTTCTCTTCTTTTGATTGACCAAGAAGGACCAACTAAGGATAAGTCAGAATATCTTACCAAGGCCAAACAGATTCTCTAACGATGAACAAAGAATTAAAATTTAAATGTGAACCTTTTAATGTGGTGCTTTGAAATGACGCATGTCAAGCAGCATTTATATTATTTAAGGATGTTCTAATATGAATACCAATTCTATGAGCAGTTTTAGAATAAATTTAAATATACTTTGGAAGGAAGTTTGTTTATCCTTGTTTCCTATTTATATCTAGTCATATCTTTGTGAAATTTAGTGTACTATTTTCAAGAAATGTTGTATACCATCTTAATAAATGAACCTGGCCTTCAGAACTTGTGGTTGAAAATTGTTTAGAGAATTTGGTAAGTTAGCATTATTTTGATGTTGTACTTCACTAACATTTAAATTAATTAATTTTGAGAACATTTTATCGAAGACTAAAAAATAAGGGCCAGTTAAAGTGAAAACCATTTGTTTTCTGATTGTATTTGAGTCTACATTACAGGAGGTAACACACATCTGGTATGCAACCTGGATCAAAGCCTCATAGCAATGGGGGCATGGGCCCTGAGAGGGGAACTTTCTTTTGCTAAGTTGTCATGATATCAACCTGTCTTCTGTTTATGATTATGGCTATAGACTAATGCTTCTCTTGGCCCCTGTCAGAGGAGCTCTGTTTTGAAGTGTGTAATGAATAATGCAGAGACAGATCCCTATACCTTTCCATGATTAAGCAAAATAAAAATAATAACTTAGAATCAAGTAGTATATTCAGTAAAGTTGCAGCATACAAAAACCAATGTACAAGAATCTGTTGCTTTTTGGTGTGATAATTATAAAACTATTAGAGACTGAAATTAGGAAAATTCCATTTGTAATGGATATGAGATAAAAAGATACATCTAGGAAATGAAAGATTTATACAGTGAAAACTGTATAACACCAACGACAGAAATGAAAGACACACCTGAAGAAATTAACACTGTTAGCATGTTCGTACTACTTCAAACAATTTACAGAACCTGATGTGAGTTACAGATACATAATTCCTATCAAAATACTAATGATTTTTTAACAGAAATGGAAAAAAGCAATCCACACAATATGTGTAAACCAATAAAACAAATCTAGGCTTAACTACCAATTTATAATGAGTTTCTTTTCATTTAATTTTTCTGAAATTGTGTTCATTGCATTTTAAGACATAGTCCCTTTTTTTGCATTCAATACCAAGCACTAAAACCAAATAATGAGTTTTGGTTGTTTACAAGAGTTGGACTTGTATTTAAATAGTATTCTGTGTTAGCATAGAAAATAGTCAAGGATGTTTCAATTTATTCCAATTCACATCCTTATAAATAAACTAAAACTTCAGACAATGGATTTGGTTTTTGTCTTTCAGGAAAATATTCAGTATTAATGTTCAGTGTTTTATGTAAGTGTATGGTGTTTTATTTCATAAAATACTCGTCTGAATTGCCAAGGCCTAAGTGCTATTCACTGTTGAGGTGTGAGGGGGTGGTGGTTAGGTATTTTCAACAAGCGTCTTGCCAGTGACAATTCATTCAAGCAGTAAATAAAAGGCGCTTAAGGAAGTTAATTTTTAAAACAGCAGAAAAGTTAATTTTATGGTATTAGAAGAAGATAGATTTATTTATTCTTATTTTAATTTTAACCAATTGGGTATTTGAGAAATGATTCTTATTTTTTAATAGTCTGTGAGCATAGGAGTGAAAAACGATTCATTTCTGTTATTTAATACTATGTCATAGGGTGAACTGTTATTTGTAACTTTTTAGCTGTATAACCTTGCATCACTTATCCAAACTTAAGTTATTATACTCTCTTGAAAATTATGGAAATAAACAGTACTTTGATTATAGTGCTATAAAGATAAAATAAGTTAATACATACCAAGAGCTTGGTCCTTATTTTGTGTATTCTTCTTTCATACATATTCTTGAAAATGTAAATCTTTTATTATATTTATTATTACTAACAATAGATTCTTGTAGGACAACTGGGAAGGTTGTGACTGATTTCAAAGATGCTGTGACAATGAATAAAACCAATTAATTATAATAATCCTAGTTAATGTACAGCTCTTTCCCAAACTGCTGTTTGTTATTCTTCTTATGCTAATATTCCTCATAATATTACATGATTAGTGATTTAAAGTTTACAGCCATATGGAGTGATTAACCCAGAAATGAACAATCAAAATTTCTAAATTATCAATTGACTGTTCTCTATTCAAACACCCAGTGAAAAGTAAAATTGAAATAAAAATCACAAAACCGTTCCATGAGGCCAGTGCTCTGCTGCTTCCAAAGCCAGTTAAACACATGGCCAGAGAATGACTGAATAGAATCTCTTATGAAGGCATATACAAAACCTTCAGAAATTATGAACAAATTGAATCCAACAGTATATTAAAAGGAGTCTATGACATGAAGTAATGGGATTCATCTCAGTAAAGCAATATCGCTTAAACTCATAAAATGAACCCAAGTAACAAGCCATAGTAAAAAAATAAGTAAAGAACACACAATCATCTCAATGGACATAAAACAGTCTGACAAAGCAAATACCTTTCCAGGATTAAGCAACAGCAACAACCAAAACAATTCATCAAAAACACCATAGGAAGAAGCTACATATTGACAAAGGACATGGCCAAAACAACCTCAGCAAAACAACACATCACATTGTGCTGTAGAAGATGGAAAACGGCCTCCAATAAGATTAGGACTAGAAAGGAAGGTTCATGACTTACTAGTAACATTGCACAGATTGTTCTAGTCATTAGGTATGAAAAGAAAAAAATGTATACATCTAGGTTTTAGAAGGGAAGAAGTAAAATTATTGCTGGCAGATGCTATAATCACACACACACACACAGAGTCATAGTCATAAATACAGATATTATATTTAGTGAATCCTATAACAATGTAGGACATAAGAGCAATACAAGAGCACACTTATATTTCTGTACATTAGCAGGAAACAACAGGAAAATAAAAATAAGAAAATTCCTATTCCAATAGCATCTGAAAAAATGAAAATTATAGAACTAAATTCAATTGAAAATGTGTTTCAATATGAATAATATAAAATATTTTAGAAGGTAGTAAACTGAAAGTCCTAAATAAATTGAAAGATCCCATGTTCATAGATAGGAAGACTTATGATGGGAATATGTTGGAAATTAATCTACAAAAGCCTTATCAAAGTTCCAAATACTTTTTCTATTTGACATGGGCTAGTAGAGTATATATTCCACACGGAATTTTAAGGACTCATTAGTAGCTAAAACAGCCTTATAAAGAAATCAAAGCTGACAGACTCACACTTCCCAATCATAAAAATATGTGACAAAGACTCAGTACTTTAAAGGTTGCAATAGTTGACATAAAGGTAAACATGGAATAGAATGGAGATAACAGAAATTAACCCATATATCTATGGCTAATTGATTTTTAACCTGGGATGCCCACATTCTTAAAAGTGGGATATGCAACGTCTTTTGATAAAATATTACTGAAATAACTTGATATGTAAATGGGTGAATTTTGATTATCCCCCTCACCATATACAAAAATGAACCCCAAATAGATCAAATATACAAAGAGCTAAAACTATAAAACTTTTAGAAGGATACATCTGTAATTATTCATGATCATATATTAGGCAATGATTCTAAAATATGACACAGAAAGTAAACATATCTTTTTTTAAAAATTAGTTAATTACACATCAAGTAATATTATAAAGAGTTCACAGGGACAATTGTACATCGGGACAAATACTTGAAAATTATATATTTGATAAGGAGAGTATATTGCCTAGAATGTAGCTGGAGAGTTTTCTCTCCGGGTCCCGCCAAGCCCCAGCAGTCTGACAGCCCACTTATAAAATAAACACACAGACGCTTATATTATTTAAACTGTTTGGCCTAATGGCTCAGGCTTCTAACTATCTAGTTCTTACATCTTAAATTAATCCATTTCTATAAATCTATATCTTGCCACGTGGCTCATGGCTTACTGGCATCTTCACATGCTGCTTGTCACGGCGGTGGCTGGCAGTGTCTCCCTCCGCCTTCCTGTTCTCTCAATTCTCCTCTCTGTTAGTCCTGCCTATACTTCCTGCCTGGCTACTGGCCAATCAGTGTTTTATTTATTGACCAATCAAAGCAACACATTTGACATACAGACCATCCCACAGCAGAACATATTTTAAATGTCTATAGCATGGAAACAGAAGGCAAATAATCTACTTTAAAAAAAAAAAACAGGAATATAATTTGAGTAATTGTTTCACCAATTTGATGAACAAATAGACAAGTAGCCAAGGAAAAGATGTTTAGTATAGTATGTTTAATCACAAGAGAAATATAAGTAAAAAGAACAATGAACACTATCTCATGCCATCCACAATAGCCATAATCTAAGTCAGAAAACACAGGCATAACAATGTATAGCTGGAGCTAGGTGGTGGTGGCACACTCGGGAGGCAGAGCCAGGCAGATCTCTGTGAGTTCGAGGCCAGCCTGGTCTACAAAGCGAGATCCAGGACAGGCACCAAAACTACATAGAGAAACCCTGTCTCGAAAAAAATAATAATAATAAAATAAATAAAAAAGATTGTATAGCTGGTAATATGATCCAGCTGGTAAAAGTTCTTGCTGCCAACTCTGGTGACCTGAGTAGTTAGATCCCTGGTTATACTCTGACCTCCACACATACTCAATGCCTTGCATTTGCTACTTTGCACAAAAATAAACAGATAAAAATCTAATGCAAATTTTAAGAAAAAAATGAAGACAGTGAAACCATCTTACAATGTTTGTAAATGAATGCCCTAATATGTAAAATGGTATGGTATCACCTCAGTTAAACATAGTGTTACTAAATCTTTTTAAAATTTAATTAGTTAATTAATTACTGGTTGTCTTATCTGTGTGTAAGTATGCACACTAACTGTACGCCTAGTGCCCTTGGAATCTAGAGCTGATCCTTTGTGATGAAAATGGTTATGAGCCACTATGTAGGTGCTGAGAATCAAACCCAGGTCCTCTGGAAGAGTGATCTTGACAGCTGAGCCATTTCTCCAGACCTTTAGAATTTCTACATAAAATAGGGAGTTCAAGCTGAGGAGAGGACCCCATGGGCAAAGGGTTTGCTGTGGAAAGCTGAAAGGATGACATGTAATAGTAAGTCATGAGGACTCTGTCATCAACAATATTTATCATGTCTTATCCAATCTCAGAACTGTTTCCAATCAGAGGGATCAACATATACATCACCTGTCTTGTAGTCTTTCTTGGTTTCTTTCTTAATGTCTCTAGTCAAGATTTTCAGGCAGTCTCCTTCGATCAAATCTGATCTTTATTAATTTTGAAGAGAACCATAACATCTTCCCCAATGCAACATATTTTCTGACTTCCATTGTGAAGTTAAGACATTCTTAAAATATATAGGTTGGTTTAATTTAGCAGTTTCCATAATCCAGTATCTCTGTCCTGCTCCTTCCTGCAACTATTCCAAATAATCACTCAGAGGCTTATGTTAAGTATAAATGTTTGACCAATGGCTCAGGCTTATTACTAGTTAGCTCTTACATTTAAATTAACCCATATTTCTTATCTATGCTTTGCCACATGGTTTGTGCCTTGTTACCTCATTTTCTATATGTCTTGATTCCTCAGTGGCTGGCTGGTGTCTGCCCCAGCCCCACCTTTCCTCTTCCCAGAATTCTTCCAATTTGGCTCTCATGCTTGATCTCTTCCTGCCCAGCTATCAGCCAATCAGCTTTATTATTAACAATGAGCATAGTCCACAGCATTTCCTCCTCTTTGCCTAATTAAAAAGGAATGTGTTAACCTTAACATAGTGAAATTACATACATAAGAACAGTTATCAAGTAAGAATTATAGAGAAAATATTTAGTCTATTTGTATTTGGCAAAATTAAAGAAAATACTCTATCATCTATCCTATCTTTGTGAGTCTGAAGTTTCATATCTAATTTACCTTTTACCATAACTAAGGAAAATTAGAACTATCTAATCTTCAACTCCATCAAAGACCCCAGAAGGATATATTACCTGAGTAAATAGGAAGTGCATTGCAAGCAACTTCCAAAACTCTAGAAATGACAGAGACATCTGGCTTGCTGGACAGTCACCCAAAGTTCTTCTACAATTTGGGGGCATCCATCTTCAGCCTACAGGCCTAGAGCATCTGGCAGACTTTTCAGTGAAGTGGGAAATTTGAAGGACTGTCCTGCCTTGTATTGGCAAAGTTCATCAGTCACTTTCCTCTGTGTCCTGCAGAATGTCCAGCAGTTTCTTCTGTGAAGCAGGAACACTGATGGACCATCCTACCTTGTGTTGGTGAAGTTCAGTAGTCACTTTCCTATGGGTCCTGCATGTCCAGTTTATGTAACATACTGTCAAGCAGTCCAGGCAAGAACATTTTCTTGCCCAAGTGGCTAGTCTTGCCACATTGAAAGAAAGCTCCATAAGGAGTTTCTTCAATGCCCATTATCCTCTTTGAAGTAATTGGTGCTGCCTGCAGATGTATCTCACTGTTGAGAAAAGTCTAAGTTCTTAGAACATTTTCAAGGGCATATTCTGTAGGTCTCTTAAGTGTTTGAAGACTGCCTAATTGAAATATATCTTTGTATACCTAGAAACCCTAACTAATATGGCTATAAGTTTGACTATTATAGATGACCAACTATAATAGTTGAATTTCAGTTTTACATTACATTTTTAAATGAGCCGCATAAACATAATACCTTAAACAAGAGTAGAAATATACATACAATATAACAAAATTGACTTTAAATTTGTATCAATAAACTAAAATTCATACCAATGTAAAATATTTTGAGATTAGCAGTTGTTTTTTGGATTAAAATAGACTCAATAATCTACCCTTTCTTTTTCATCATAATAATCTACCCTTTCTGCATCATTTCTATATCATATCCCCCTTTCTTCTATAGAGAGAGATTGACTATGACCATTAACAAGTTATAACCAACCCTCTAAACAAAGACATACATCCATAATATATTTTTGGGAAAGTGGGTGTAGTTCTCTAGACTATTTCTTGTTGATTGGGGATACTGTTAATCTTTTGGGGACCCTGAGAAAATTTAGCATAATTGTTCAGTCTTGAATATAATATTTTGTGAGGCTGGATCATCTTAGTCAAAGGCCTTAAAGCTGTTTTGGTTGCTGGATCATCTGGGCCATCATTTTTATTGTTGTTTGGCCCCTTTGCTCTAAAAATATTTAAACGTTTAAAGGTAACATACATCTCTGTATTAATACAAATATAAACTGTGCATTGTACAAAAGCCAGTCAAAGACTAATTTTTTTGTTTCATGTCTGAGCAGGTAAAATATATGTTATGTGTCTTGTAGTTACTTTAGGTTTATTTTCCCATGTCTGTAGTTAGGAAGTCAAGACATTTAAAAATATACAGTTTGGTTTAATCCTACAGCTTTTATAATCAAATGTCTCTCAGAAGTTATCATTTGTTCATTAACTGTCAAAAAATTTAAAGTCAACGTAATAACATACAGTATCCAGACTCTCTGTTTATTTCCCATCTTTATGTGGCTTATTCTTTTTATATTATTTTACACTTTACTATTATTTTAAAACTATTTTTATGACTGTCAGTACCCATTTTCTTTTCTTTCTTTAGCATCTAAGCACATTTTTAAGCATACTGTGCTTATTTAGAGGTTTTCTGTGTCTGGACCTGGCTTTACTAAGCACCTGCAGTGCTCTCTGACCACGTGACACAAATCTTAAACTGCCATGTCAGTTACTGTGTGGCTCAGCTTAGCACATGGTGCTGGCAGCTGGCTCCAGCCCACAGGAAGCAGCTGGTGGCTGCATCTCTGTATGGCTCTGAACACCAACCTGCCTAAGAGACTGCAGGACGAGGAAGCCACATCTGGCTCCTTGTCAAGAACTTTTCTTAGCTTTCTTAGGTCCTATGTTTGGATATTTGAGCCTCATGCTGGGTGCCATATGTGCTTGGATTTTTCTTTGGGCCACCAGCTCACATAAAACAACAGGGAGCCTTCTATTAATTATGAAAGTTTGGCCTTTAGCTTAGGCTAGTCCCCATCTAGCTCTTATAACTTAAATCAACCCATTTATATTTGTCTACATTCCATCACATGGTGTTATCTTTCTTTCATCTTCCACCTCCTGTTTCCTTTCCGTGTCTCTTGGCTTCTTCCTGTGTGCCTAGATTCCTCTTCCTCTTCCTTTCTCTCCTCGGAAATCCTGCCTAGCTATTGGCCATTCAGCTTTTTTTTGGTTTTTTTTTTTTTTTTTTTTTTGGTTTTTCGAGACAGGGTTTCTCTGTGTAGCTTCGCGCCTTTCCTGGAGCTCACTTGGTAGCCCAGGCTAGCCTCGAACTCACAGAGATCCGCCTACCTCTGCCTCCCGAGTGCTGGGATTAAAGGCATGCGCCACCAACGCCCGGCTAAGCCATTCAGCTTTTTATTACACCAACCACAGCAATATATTTCACATAGTATTCAAATATCTCACAACAGTCAATTCTATGAAGGAGTCATGATGTAAAAGCATTCAATAGTGCAGAACAAAAGGTAAAAAGGAACACAGAACCTTTTTGAGATAAGACACAATCAAAAGGGTGTGAGACACCTTGGCTGCAAAATTCAAAGACACCATGTGGGAAATGAGCTGGAACCTGCCTTTAAGCAGTATGGCCTTCATAATGCCTCAAATTGCTATGCAGGCATCTATGGAAGAAAAGTCAGAAGTCTTTCCCAGTTCTGGACCTTGAAACCTGTAATACTAACTTATCAGGATAGAGGTACTTACTTGTGCAATAGTGGCAAGAATGTTAAGGGAATAACCAACTAATTTCTAGTTATTCTGAGGCCTACCCATAAGAGTAAGTTAATACCTAATGCCTGGTCAAAGGCTCATGGCTGAGGAGGCCATAGGCACTATGAGTAAATCTACTACTTTTGTTTTCCTAAACAGATATGCTGTCAAACTGTCTCCACAATGTTTGAATTAATAACCATAGACTGGTACAATCTTCAAAGAGGCTTCTACTTGCAATTAACTCAATTAATATAGAGACTCATACTCAAAATGTGGAGAGCATGTGAGTGTTGAGTGTTCAGCCATAGATGGAACACCCATAATGCCCCCTCCAAGACTCAGGAAACATGGTAGAAGAGGGGGTGGAAAGAATGTAAGAGCTAGGTAATAGGAAGGAAAACTAGGAGATGCTGTCTTTTGACTAAGATGTGGCCATGGCACTTCTGAACTCACAACAGCCTACATAGAACTTTAACAAGACTGAGCTTGTAAAAAAATGAGTCCAAGCTAGGAGAGGGGCTTGTGGGGCCCCACTGCATCCAGGGGAGCTAATGGGAACTGAGTGCTACTGGGAGAAAAGTCATTGTCATTTGTGACTTAGCCACTGATGGGTGCCTCATGCTTCATGGGATAGCTACATGTTCTTACTCATGTAAATGGCCCCAGTTAAACTAAAATGCAACAGTAAAAATAAAACAGAAAGACATGAAATTTATATAGGAACTTGATGAAAGGGGGAATCTGTGTGGGAAAGATGGTGAGCATGTGAATACATATATTATACTTCTGCTGCTGGAACAGAGGTTGCAGCTGTGGCTGTGGGGACTGACTGGAGTTGGGTAATAGACGTATAAGAGTTTGAATAGATATGTATTTGAATATATATGACTAGTCAAAATAGATTAATTTTCAAAAAGGGTAATAGCAGATAATAGAAAGATACAGGTAGAGGGGACACATGCTTCACAGTAAATTGTGACAAGTGGCCTTTCCTATATTCATGGCTGATTCTTCCCCTATATGAAGTTTTCCATTTGCAGTAGAATCCCAAAGCAACACTACGTCAAGAGTACTCATCTCCATTTCTAGAGACTTCTAGAACCTCTGTAACTCTGAACTTCTCAGGAGGATTTAGCTCACGAGTGTGTTGTAAGAAAACGTGTGCTTGTGATGTAGAGATGTCAGCACTCATTTCAGGTATACTCACTCTCAGTGAAGTCATTACTGAGGGCATTCAGTCTCATTCCAGCAGAGAAGGGAGGCAGGCAGTGGTAAGTACCAAGGAGTCAAACATGGGATGGTTTTCTGTTCCTGTTGTCAAAATCTCATTCATGGAAGCAAGAAATAGAACAGTGATTTCCAAAGACTGGAATGGGGAGGGATAGGAAAGAGGGGGGAGAGATTGGCTAGCATGTACAAAATTACAGCTGGAAAGGAGGAATACCTAAAAATGTGACCATACCTAAAAACAATATATTGTTTATTTCATAGTATCTAAAAGAATTGGTTTTGAATGTACTTATCACAAAGAAATGGCAGCTTTTAGGTGATGAATATGCTAATTACCCAGAATTGGTCATTTCACTTATACTTAATACATATCCTGCAATACAATACTGAAACACGACACTGTACTTAATGTATATGTAATTACTAGGTGTCTTAAAAAGTGGTCTTAATGTACAGTTAAACTCAGAAGTCATCTTAGTATCTCATAGTAGAATTCTATATGCATACTCATACTTTCAAGTATTACCCAGCTCTAGTTAGTTCCCACAGCCCTGTATTAGCCTCTTTTCCTATAGCAGC
>CABHPH010124361.1:0-28881 GCA_902168325.1 Peromyscus nudipes | reverse complement strand
ATATATATATATATATATATTATATATGCATATATATATGCAATGTTTTTTAAAAATACTCTATGGGAAGTTTTGTAAATTGCATTCAAATAGAAATCTACAAAAAGGAACAACAGTGAGTGAGTTCTTCTGAGCCAGTTTAAATGGTGAGACACTTTCTATGCCACTATGTGGTGATATATTGTGTACCCTAATAAACTTATCTAGGGATCAGAGGACAGAGCAGCCACTAGATTAGACATAGAGGCCAGACAGTGGTGGCACACACACTTAATCCTATAATTCAGGAGTCAGAGATCCATCGGGATCTCTGTGAGTTCAAGGCCACAATGGGAACAGAGTTAGGCAGTGGTGGCACACGCCTTTCATCCCCACGCTTGAGATTTTCTGCCTTTGCTTGGGAAGCACACATGCCTTTAATCCCAAGAAGTGACATGGCTGGGTGGAGATCAGTACATAAGGCGTGAGGAGACAGGAACTGAGAAGCAGTTCAACTGAGACCCCCAGGGGTGAGGACTCAGAGGCTTTCAGTCTGAGGATTCGTGGAAATAGGATTGTCTGAGGAGTTGGTGAGGTGAGGTTGGATGTGCCTTGTTCTGTTTCTCTGATCTTTCAGTTTTCACCCCAATATCTGGCTCTGTTTTTTTATTAATAAGACTGTTTAGCAATTAGTGTTACACTACTAGGTGGCAGATACTGAATATTGCTCATATCCCAATTATGATATTAAAATGCTCTATTTATTCTTGATAATGACCAAATATTGGCAAGTTGATTGCATTGCTAGAACATAGCATTTGATATTTGCTATCACAATTCATATGTGTATCTTTAATTTGTGTTCAAAATATATGAAAAGAGTTAATTTCATCTCTTTTCTTAAACCAGCTGATCACGAAATGATTTTAGACATTGGATATAGTTCTAAATAGCACAGAATTTCAGTTTGTTTTTGGGGGAAAGCTATTAGAAATTCAGGCTATATTTGATTTTTCTGTTTCAACACCAATAGCAACCCAGTTAAGAAAAGGTGCTTCTATTACTATGTCTATGAACATGAATTTATTTAGTGCTTTTCCATGTGCTCTCTATTCCACACAGACAATTGCTGTCTAGCAGGGAAGTGAACTGGAGAGTTCAGAATTTAAATCAGGCTTTTTCTCCTGTGAGAAGAATCACAAGAAACTAACCGTGTGTCTTAGAGTACAGCACTGGACAACTTTGTCATTTACTTCCTCTGACTCCCACAATACTTGAGTTTTATCAGTTCTCGTTTGGTAATCGATATGATCTTTGATCAGGTGTCTACCTTCCTGAGTTATTCTATATTTCTTTAATAAAGTTCATCCAGGCATTAGATAATTCTTAAATGATTAATTATAGTAACCCAAGGTTGCAGTTGCATTGATATGTCCTGCACAATCTGGTCATATGAGTATTTTAGTATTCTCAGCTCTGACTTCATTCTCTTACAATTTTTAATGCAAGTGTCTGTTTGTATTTATATGAGCACGTCTGCTTCCTATGTTGAGATTCATCTGATGCCTCTGACATTTTCTATGTTATGTCTTTACCCACATACAAATGTATAAAGAGCATACTTCCACATTTCAATGGAGAAACTACTAAAACCCACCTAGTTTTGCAATACAACATGAATAGAATGTTTATAATTGCTAAGATTTGCTAAATAACATTGTCAATATTCTTATAAATCATGCACTTCATAAAATACCTCTGTAATATGGCATCATAAGAATTTTGAGGGCTCATTGCATTAAAGGTGCCCTCTGTGCAAGGCTGGATATGTTCCAAGTAGTTGATGTGCCGTCATTGGCACAATGTTCAGATTCTCTGTCATCCCTGATTTTGACAGTGAGGTGACATGGAGTAGAGACAGTACACATGCCTTGTTTTCAGTGTGTACTGTTGCCCTGAGAGTAGCTGTGTGAGTTCCCTCTCACACAGAAGGGGAAATGCAGTATGAGCGATTGAGGAAAGTCAAAGGATTTTTCAGGAATTTTTCAGAGAAGATGGAAGTTTCTATTATCTTGGGGTCTCCTGTCTCAGTGACTTGAGATTCAGTCTGACTTCATTATTATTCCTGGTGAGACATGAGTTAGGAATAGCACAGCTTTTCATTTGTCTCAGTCTCCCCTATATTGGTTACTTTCTGTGACTGCTAGTCTCGTTTCAGTAACATGTTGATAGAAAGTTATTTCAAGCAAACACTTCACCTTAAGTGTGCAATTATTAAGCCAGGAAAAAGACTGATTTAGAATTTTCTAGAAACATAACACTTCTTACTGTGATAATCACTGTAATGTATGTCAAAAAGAAACAGAAATAAAAAGAAATGTGTAAGTCATTTTAAAGAATTGTGTACAATATGGTTTATAAGAGATTTTCTTTACTTTTCTATTTTCCTTAACTATAATGAGATTTATTATGCAAATTTTAAACACACAAAAAAATCAGCCTAACCATATTAGGTTGGCAAAACAGCATAAAAATCATGCTAACTGTACAAAGACAGGTATAATTAATATATTAGTTTTAATTGATCAATAATATTCCCTATGATATGATAATAGCCAGCAGTTTGACATTGCAAAACTCTGTCATTGCATCAAAATACTTTTAAAATAGCTTCCTTGACAATGTTTAATCTTATTGAAGTGATATTCTCAGTCATCTTCAAGAATAAATTCCATTTCAGAGTATGATAAAAAAATCACTAAAGTAGCTATCATTGGAATCAAGGATTTCAGAATATAATTTATCTTCTTAGATAGGAATATCAATTCTAGATTGCAATGACCTGAATTCTTAAGTGTCTTATTTTTTTAAAAAAAGAAACAGGCAATGTATCCTGAAAACCAAGAAGGTAGAACTCCTGTCTGTAAATTGGTCTACAGATAGCCACGATATGCTTTTTGACCTTGGGCAAGATACCCTTACCTAACCAAATATGAGCAGTTCCCAGTACATAAAGAGTTTGGAACAAATGAATTCTGACAAGTGACCTTCATGTCACTCTTTAATGTCAACTCCATTGAAACTGCCTTTAAATATTTGGTAACATGATCAGAAATTATTCAGTACTTACAAATGGCTATAATACCCTGACAATACTTTTGTTTTGGACTAGATAATTCTTTTGGGAGTACTGTCATGTGTGTGTAAAATATCTCTGGCATCTCTGTTCTACTACATCCACTTGATGCCAGCAGCAGTGTTAATAAAAAATATCAGTCAGAAATGCATGCTATATTTTCAATCGTTCCTGGGAGGCCAAGTCTCCCTGACTTCCGACCCACTGCTGTAAAAGGAGAGACACTGGTGGTGTTATGGGGTCACAAGACACCATGGAAGCTCCTTTCTCAGAAAACTCAGTTGTTAGTTATATAAGCCAGAACCTTAGGTATACTCCCTGTTCCTAATATCTGAAAGTGAATTTTGGAAAATACCACTGCACACCTATCTGGTTTGTTTATAAACCGATAACCCCTTCCCCTAAGGTTTAATTTATCATTCCTGTAAAATTTCATTCTTATTTTCTGTTTTAAAAAAAGCAGTCACTTTGTAAACTTCAAAATGGAATTAAATTCCTGATGATACTCAAAGAGTGCAATAATATATTATTGGTTAAAAATCTATCTTTGCTTTTGTATCTAAGGTTAAGGTTTGTCTAATCTGATTGCTCATTCACTTTGTATCCCTACTTTTTAAGATAGGGTTTCCCACTGAACCTGAATAAAGCTCATCCATTTAGCTGTACTGGCTTTCTAGCAAGCTCAAGGGACTTGTCTCTACTCCCAGATCCCTGGAGTTACAGGCATGTGCAGCCGCATCTCACTTTTTACCTGAGTACCAGGGATTTAAACTCAGTGCCTCATGCTTGCGCAGCAGGCACTAAACTGACAGCCTGTTCTCCAGTCCCACATCAAGAATGATACTTGATTTCCTGTTTTCTTTCTTTCTGCTCTTAAAAACAAATACTAAAATGTTGTCCTGAGTGTCTGCATTTTTATTTCATATTTCCAGTATATGTATATTGTTTATTTGTATATATTTTAGCATTTGGGGTATATTGTGTTTCTTCATGGATTAATTAACTCAAAAATTTGAGAAAGAACACATTAACAGTACACTTACAATATATCATTAGGAGTAATCTTATTACTATGTTTCTTTAGAGCAGAGCATCACTCAATGCTCTTTGGAGAAGCTTCTTACAGTAGATCCGAATTAGCACAGAGATGCAAAATGGACAAGGTGCAGAAAATGACAGAATTTGGAGCTTTCCAACATGAATGGGATGTCTCTGTCAACGCCCTCCACTGAAGGCTCATCGATCCATGCAGAGGGGGATACAGAACGATGGTAGGAGCCAGAGGTGATGGATGATTCCTAGTATACAGGTTCTTCCAGACACGGCAAGACTTACATACATAAACTCACAGAGAGCAAGACAGTACATATGAGACCTGCACAAGATCAAAAGACAAAAATCCAGCATGGAAGAGGAAGGGGACATAAATTCCCACCTTTACCCAAGAAACTATTTGCAACTTATACCCCTTTGGAAAGAGAAAATCAGTTTTCCTCATTGGAATGTTACTGAATATATCAACCACACTCCAGGGTAGTCTGCATGCCAAGGAGTAGTTGGTTAACACAAAATGGAATCCGTGTCTTTTGTGAGCTTCTTGTTCTATTTTTTGTATTTTAGGTTTTATTGGTGAAATTTTTTTTCTTTTCTTATTTGGTTTGTTTTTTATTTTCATTCCCTTTTTTTAGAGAGAGAAATAGAACATGAATTTTGGTGATTAGAGAGTTGGGTAGGTTCTGAGTGAAGTAAGAAGGGAAAGAATATAATCAAAATATATAAAAAATTTGAAATATAAAAGTTAATTAAAAACAGTAAGTTTGTACAGTATTTTAGAAATATATTACCATTTCAACATATGTAATATTAAAGTAAAAATGTATCACTAATATTGTAAAATGTCATTATTCTTTAGATGTAAAATTGGCAAGATTATTGTAGAAATTAAAATTTTCATTATTTGGAAAGCTTATTAAAAAGGTCAGAATCTCAGAATTCTAAAAATATGATGAGAGCTAATACCAATATAAGTAAAAAATTTGGTTGGCTAAAGGAGCTACAGAAGAATGTAAACAATACAAAGTTATGTGAACCATTGATAAGTATTCTTTCACAACTGTAGAATGCTTTACCTGTAATCAAAGTATATTAAGCAATCTTCAGTGTGGGTATTGTGTTGATACTGTTTTCCTCTGGGCTGACATTTAGGAGCTATTAGGTTCTACTGTTGCTTCATTATGAATTCAGTTTAATTCTTTGTGATGTTGATTAGCCCTGAAATGCTTAGCTGTTACTGATTATTGGCATATATTTTTCATTGAATGTTTTCTATGCAAAAAAGAACTGTTTGCTTGCTTTAATATATAGAAAATATCTGTGCATATGTTTTATTTAAACATATTTTATATATGTATATATACATTTATATTTGTACAAATATATATAAATATATGTCTGTGTGTTCAAGATTTTGCTAACTTTTTAAAATGTAAGCATTTTACATATTTATGTGTCACAATTTGAAACATCAATATCTGTGTATAATGTGTAAGGACAGAACAAGGTAATCAGTATTGAAAATCTCACACACATTTATTGTTTTTCTGTGTTGGTAACATTTACATTATTGTTTAGTTTTCATGACATTTTTTTGCAGTAAAAATAGACAGTTTCACTTTGTAATGTTGCCTGTCTCTAATTCATGGTAATCCTCCTGCTTCAGCCTCTTGAGTATTGAAATTACAAGCATGCATCACCATGTCTAACTCTCATAGAAGGTAAGTTTCAGTTTGGCAATTTGCTCCCTAATCTGAGAAAGAGAACTCATATTTAGGCATTGATTTTCAACTAGCATTATGCTGAACAGTTTGAAAGGCTTTACTCTCCTGGTAGCTTGGTTGGCCTCTTTCATCACGGCTCGCAGCCTAATTCAGACCATGCTGCATGCTCTCTATGAAGAATCTAAAGACCGTTTTATTACATATCCTGAAAGGATATGCACTTGTTGGTCTCATATATTATTTCTTATTTGTACAGATCTTGGTTTTTTGTATAAAATAAATCTATATCAGCTTTATTTGTAATACCCAGAACCTGATTCAAACAAACCTATGTAGATGAATTTCTAAATGGTCTTATTAAATAAAAAACATGGAGCCAGATTTAGAGATGAATGCCTGAGAGATCAGGGAAATAGGGAAAGCCACAGCTAACTCACCTCACGAACTCCATGCCTTCCAAATGCGAGCGACTTCCTGTCTACCCATGCCTATATGCCTTGCTGTTCTGCCATCTGATTTGTTCTCTCTGTCTAGCTACATCATTTCCTCTTCTTGCCCAGCTCTGTCACTTCCTGTCTGTCTGTAGAGACCTCCATACCGCCATAGTTTACTAGTGTTTGAATTTAAGGCATGTGCCACCACACCTGGCTGTTACCAGTGTGGCCTTAAACTCACAGAAATCCAGATAGATCCCTGACTGCCAAGTGATACGATTAAGGGCATGTGCTACCATTGCCTGACTTCTTTGTCTACTTATAATGACTGTTCCTATTCTTCTGATCTCTAGGCAAGCTTTATTTATTAAAGCACAAATAAAATATCACCACATTTTAGCACAAATAAAATATCACCATAAACTTAGATGTCCCTCAACCAAGGATTGGATGAAGAAAATGTGGTACATTTGCACAACAAAATATACTGAGCTGTTAAAACAAGGGCACCAGTAAATTTGAAGGTAAATGGATGGAACTAGAAAAAAAAATCATCTAAGTGAAATAATCCAGACTAAGAAAGACAAACACGGTATGTATTCACCCATAAGTGGATATTATCTGTAAAGAATAACCATGTTGCAGTCCACAGACCCAGGGAGACTAGGCAACAAGGAGGGTTCATGGGGGGATGTATGGATCTCCCTGGGAAGGAGAAATAGAAGAAATTTTGTGAGTGGACTGAGAGCCAGTGGGAATGGAAACACTAGTGATCAGTTTGGGTGGGGAGTTGGAGGGAGAGAGTACTAAAAGAGACTACTGGAAAGGAGGGGGCATTTGGGGGTCAGGTAAAAACCTGGTGCAAGGGGGTCTCCCAGTAATCTACAAGGATGACCCTAGCTAAGATTTCTAGCAATAGCAGTTACATAGCCTGAACTGGCCATCTCCTGTGACCAGATTGGTGCCTAGCACAATTGTCATCAGAGAAGCTTCATGTAGCAACTGATAGAAACAGATGTAGACTCACAGCCAAAGATTAGGAAGAGTTCAGGGAATTCTACAGAAGGGGAGAAAAGATTGGAGGAACCGAGGGGTCAGGGACACCACAAGAAAACTCATAGGATCAACTAACCTGGGCTCATAGAGGTTTCAGAGACTGAACCAAAAACCAGGGAGTGTGGTGATATTTTATTCATGCTCTAATAAATAAAACTTGCATGGAGATCAGAGGAAAAGCCAGCCACTATATTAAACATAGAGATCAGGCAGTGGTAGCACATGACTTTAATCCTAATCTTTAAGGAGGCAGAGATTCATCTGGATCTCTGTGAGTTCAAGGCCACACTGGGAACAGAGCCAGAAGTGGTTGGCACATGCCTTTAATTCCAAGCACTAGTTAACCATAGGGGTCTGGAAAGGAGGGGGCATTTGGGGGTCAGGCCTAGGAAGTGATAGAGCTGGGTGGAAAGAGGAAGTAATGTAGCTAGGCAGAGAGAAGAAGTAAGAAGGCAGGGCACAGAAAGGATATACACATGGGTATACTGGAAGTAGCTCTTTCTTGGCTGAGATTTTCGTAGTGGTAAGAACGTGGCTGGCTTCTTTCTGCTTCTCTGATCTTTCAGTTTTTCACTCCAATATCTGGCTCCCAGTTTTTTATTAATAAGACTGTTTAGCAATTCATCTTACAAGGGAGCCTTCATGGGACTGACCTAGGCCCTCTGTATATATATTATAGTAGTGTAGCTTGGTCCTCTTGTGGGTCTCCTAAGAGTAAAAAAAGGGCCTGTCTCTGATTTTTTTTATGGTTTTTCAAGATAGGGGTTCTCTGTGTAGCTTTGGAGCCTATCCTGTTACTCACTATGTAGACCAGGCTGGACTCACAAAGACCCACCTGGCTCTGCCAGTACTGGGATTAAAGGCTTGTGCCACCACACCCAGCCTGTCTCTGATTCTTTTACTGGCTTTTTGGATCCTATTCCTCATACTGGGTCACCTTGCCAAGTCTTAATACATGGGGAAGTGCTTAAGATATGTCATGTTTTGTTGATACTCATGAAAGACCACACTTTCCTGAACAAATCAGAGGGGGAGTGGATTGAGGGGTGAGATCAGAGGGGAGTTGGGGAGGGACTGGGAGGAGAGGAGGGAAGGGAAGCTGAAGATGGGATGTAAAATAAGTAAATAAATAAAATCTAGTCGCAGAAATTCTTATTAGAAAGTCTCTGATTCTTTAAACATAGTGGAGATTATCTATTTCGGGATTATTGGTTTTTGTTTTGTTTTGTTTTTAATGTGTATGTGTGTTTGGCTGTGTGTATTCCTGTGTCCCCTTTGAGTGCCTGATGCCCATAAGAGGCAGAATCCCCTGGAACTGGATCGTGAGCCACCATGTATGTTGTGGGAATTGAACTTGGGTCTTCAGGAAGAGCAGCCTATTCGTAACCACTGAGACATCTCCACACATTATTGATGTTTTCTTTCTTAATGTCTGTACTGAGCTTCTGGACTGTAATTTGATTAACTGGTTGCAAACTGTATAACTACATTTACTCTTCAGTATTAAGAGGCTAGTTAGCATTTTGATAATGTGCAAGTAATGCCTGATATAATTTTCAGCAAATACATTTTTCATAAATTTTAGTGAGTGGTGGGAAAATGTATGTCTCATGCTTTACACAACATGTGTGTGGAGGTCAGTTAAGAAGCAAGCCACACTCAAGGTACTGAGCTGCAGAAATTATAAGGTGGTAAATACCTATTCTTTTTAATTAAAAAAATTAAATGTATTCATTTGGGGTGTGTGTGTGTGTGTGTGTGTGTGTGTGTGTGTGTGTGTATGTGTTGGAGGAATAGACACATGTGTACCATGGCACCTGTGTAGAAGTCAAAATACAACTTTTGGGAGTCCTGAGGATCCAACTCAGGTCCCTAGATGTGGTGGCAAAGGCCTTTAAGGCCTGTTATATCTTGTTGGCCCATAAATACCTACTCTTAAGCACATCAAATTTTGAATATAATCTCACATTATATGATAAATAATACATATACACCAGTATATATAATTTTATATATTATATAATTACACATATATAATTATAGGCTAAAATTGAAAAGATAACATTGTGCAGTATATATTCTTCATAACAAGTTTCCACAAGACATTTTTTTTTAAAATAAGTTAGCAAATTCTTTTTTATCATATTACTCTCAAACAAGAAAAAAAAAATCATGAGAAATAAGCCTGGGGAGATGGAATGTCTTCAGACTCAAGAGATGAATAACCTGGGGAGAAATTTTGTTAGCTAATTGTCACATTATTTATCATTACAATAGGAGATAATTAAGAAGAAAGTGTAATTTCTTAATTTCTCACAGTGAGTGCAATTACGAAAGCCATTATCATACCAGGACTTTTACCAGGAGTTCCCTGCTCCTATACTCAGGATGATGTAACAAATGACACAGGGCAAAGGTGTGTTCTCTTTCTACCACTGTGTGAATGGGGGACACCAACAACAGAGGAGTGAGTGCCCAATGAATCAGGCAGTTACGTCTCATACGTGTCTGTAAAATGCCATGCAGGAAGAAATGTCCCTTACCATGGTTTTCAAGATTGAATGAGAATTCAGAAGCATGTGTTTATGAATATTAAAACTTCACATAATTAAAAAAATCATTTTCAAAACACTAATTAAATTCATCTATTTGTTGTGTCTCATCCATTTTATATCTGTCTTGCAGGACAGTGAATACCAAAGAAAATGACTTAAGGTGAGTAGACAACAGGGAAGATGTCACCCAGAAAAATATAATTAGCTAACATTTCCCTCACGTTATTTCTAGCAGATCATGGGTACTAGTCTGAAGAAGGCTTTGTGCCAAGGTTGGTGCAGTGACAGACCCACAAGTGTGATACTTTGTAGCATGAATCTTAAAAAGTTCTTATTAATAAAATCAAACCCGAGGCCAGTTATTGGGGTGAACACTGGAAGGTCAGAGAGACAGAATAAGCCACAGCTATCTCACCTCGCTGAATCCTCAGCTGGTCTTGTTTCCTCAGACTGGATGCCCCGAGCCCTCATCCAGAATGGGTCTCAGCTGAACTGCTGCTAGAAGCCTGAAAGCTTAACCAGCCACATGTTTCTCCAGGCCAAAGGCTTCTCCAGGCCAAATGCCTGCTCAGGCCAAATGCTTCTAGTTTCTGGTCCTCACGGCTTATATATCTTTCTGCTTTCTACCACCACTCCCTGGGATTAAAGGTGTGGCTTTCTGGGATTAAAGGTGTGTATCACCACACCTGGCTGTTTCCCATGTGGCCTTGAACTCACAGAGATCCAGAGGGATTTCTGTCTCTGAAATGCTAGGATTTAAGGCGTGTGCTACCACTGCCTAACTTCTGTTTAATATTGTGGCTGTTCTGTCTCTGACCCCAGATAAGTTTATTAAGGTACACAGTATTTTGGGGAACACAATACCACCACAATACTTGTCTCTGTTTTGCAGTAGAACTTGCTAGTTTAGGATGAAAGTATCAAATAAAACCCAAATAGGAAAAGTCATTAGCACTTTAAAAAAAGTTATTTAATTTTGCAACAACTTATTTGATATTTCTTCATCTACTATTATAGGATATTCTGGTTAATCATCAATGGTACAAAGTAAGCATATATAGACTCAAGAGTGCGCTTCGACTCTTCTTCACTCTATGATTTTAATGTGGCAGGTGTTTGGGTAAGAGTGACCCCAAAGCTAAAACAACATCTACTAACTTGATATCCACTGCTAATATGGAAGGGAGGTGTTTATAAATGATGTCTGTGCTGCTGCCAAAGGTCCTGTCTGGAATCGTGGTTCCACTACAGCCAGGGACAGTGTTGATGTCCATGGCCATGCAGATATCTGTCCTCTCTACTGCCATTGAGGCCCTGCTAATGTCCATGGGCCATGCTGCCACCAAGGGTTATGATACTGTCCCTGGCCCATGGTGTGGCAGAGGCCTGTATTGATGTCCATGGTCTGTACTGCTACCAGGCACCATTCTATGCTGTGGTCCATGGCATGTACTGATGCTGCAGACCAAGTAGATGTCCATGATTTGTGCTGTGGCCCAAAACCATGTGACTGCAGACTCACAGTTGGGAAAGAGGGACATAGAAGGCTTCTGTGACAACCCTTACCCTCCCTCCCAGCACCACCAAAGTACAGCCTAAGCAGGAAACCATTAAAGAAAACTCTTAAAAATTGTGTGAGGATTCTAAAGTATAGCTCTCCACACTGAGGGCTTCTGGGGGAAGTGCAGGTAGGGAAGGGCTCCGTTTTCTTATTTTAGGGGCTGGCTACTGGGAGTTTGTCCATGCTCCAGTGAGTATATGAACAACACAAATTAGACTTGTGGGTTTTCTTCTTCTTTTTTTTTGGGGGGGGGTGGGGGGCAGTCACAAGAGTTGGAGGTGAAACTGGCAGGACTAGGAAATGAGTGTGATTGGGGTGTATGATATGAAATTACCAAATAATCAACAAAATATTATATTAGAAAAATGAGTAGAAGGAGAAAAACTACTTATGTGTGTATGGGATTGGTGGTGGAGTGATTTGTAAATAAATTCACCCTAAAAGAGCTATCAAGTACTGATAGTGATCTTCCAGATTATGCTTCCATTATCTCTGGAAACATATTTTGATACTCCTTAATCATTATTATGATAGTGTCATATTTCAACACACCAGAGTGTATTAAAGGTATGAAATTTTAAATTTGATGAAAATGCTGATTTGGTTTGAAACATTTGTGATATAACTCCTCTGTCCTATGGGACAATTTGATGTTATCTCTAAGCAGATTACACATCAGCTTGACTGTGACATATAAAGTGAGCTTGTATTTGTTGATTATTACCATCAGGTGCTATTTTAAGACCTTGTTATGTATTTCAAAGCATCATCCTAGCAAAACAGATTTATATTTCAGACATTGGATCCTATTCATACATACATTTCATATAGGAAAATAAACATCTGGAAATGTTTCTCCTGTTGAAGAGACAGAGAAATTACCTAGTTTGGTATCATGCAAGTAGACAAGGTTTTAAGTATTAGATGTCTAGATGATTTTTTATTTAATATGAAATAGTAGAATAGTAATTAAACATGACATTTTATTTAGAAAATATGAAAGAGTCCACTAACCATATCTAACAGTATAAACTGAGTTATTTCAGAGCAAATATTGAGAGGTGTACATGCCCTTAGCACAGCAAGTACTGTCTCAAACATACTCCACATGTCTTAAGGGTACCAGCATTTATATTTGTATTAAAAGATATCACACTGCACAAGTACAAATTTAACAGTTTCAGCTCCTTGGGTTTCTTACCCTTTTGCACTTCCATATTTATTTATTTAGAATCAATTATTAGAATTGATTTGTTAGAATCAATTATCTTACTCTAAAATATATTTTAATAATGCATAAATCCAGAAAGCATGTTTAGAGAATTATCACTTGAGACACTGGACATGCTAACAGAACATTGGATGGCAATAGCATTTGTACTTAGCTCATTTTTAATATCTTATTTATTTCTTTGTAGAGTGTCTGACTAGTTTAAATGAGTTTTATTCATAAATATTATCCTTTGTGATTTTATTGTGAATGTCTTCAGTTAATAATCTTATTTTTACCATTTGTTAATTGTAGCTGGAGTTTTCTCCAGTCCTGTCCAGGCCGATGGACCCCACAACTGCTTATAAAATAATCACTCAGAAACTTATATTATTTAAACTGCTCAGCCTTAGCTCAGGCCTACCATTGTCTAGCTCTTACACTTATACTTAACCCATTTCTGTTAATCTATATGTCACCATGTTTTCTGTGACTTTACCTGTTGCCTTTACATGTTGCTCCCTGGACGGCAGGCTTGCATCTCCTCCCAGCTTCCACCTCCCAGCCTCTCCTCTCTGTTTGTCTCACCTATCCTATACTTCCTGCCTGGCTACTGGCCAATCAGTGTTTTATTTATCAATCAATCATTACAACATATATTCACAACATACAGGACATCCCACAACAGTTAATGGAATATTAAAGTATATTTAAAGCTTACACATTAATATTTTATTAAGCATACTTCAGAAATTAATGATTGTAATGGACTTTTGAAAATATAGCTATTTCTAGCCGGGCAGTGGTGGCACACGCCTTTAATCCCAGCACTTGTGAGGCAGAGGCAGGCAGATTTCTGTGAGTTCGAGGCCAGCCTGGTCTACAGAGCAAGATCCAGGAAAGGCGCAAAGCTACACAGAGAAACCCTGTCTCGACAAACCTATATATATATATATATATATAGCTATTTCACCTCTACTTTTCTCTTGTTTTTCATTTTATTAACTCCTCTATTACTGAATTCAATATAAGTAAAATTGGGGGAGGAGTGACTGGAATTGGGGGACATTTCTGGGATGACCTGAAAACCTAGTGTAATGGAAACTCCCTGGAATCTACAAAGTTGACTCTAGGGAAGAGTTCTAGTGATGAAGGATACAGAGCCCTGAACCTGTACCCAGGCAAGACTTCCAGTAGTGAGACTGAAGTGTTAACCCAGCCACAGAACCGGCCACCCACAATCTGTCCTGTCTGCAGGATGTGCTGGGGCAGTGGTGGCACAGAACTTGTGGAAATGGCCAACCAATGACTGATCCAACTTGAGGTCCACACCTTGAGAGGGATCCCATGCCTGGCACTTTTCAAATGGCCAGGAAGCAGAGGCTGGATAGCCTAGAGACCAGCCAAACATGACTCGCAAAACAAAACAAAACAAAAACAAAAACAAAAACAAAAGGCCAATGACATGATTCTTAATAACATTCAGCTATACTCATAGACCTGAGCCTAGCCCAGTCATTATCAGAAAGACATCATCCAGCAACTTGTAGAGCAGATGCAGAGACCCACAGCTAAACATTAGGTGGAGCTCTGGGAACACCACAGGAAAGGGAGAGAAAGGATTTTAGGAGACAGAAAGCTCCAGGACACCACAAAAACAGGACCCACAGAATCAATTAACAGGGCTCATAGGGGCTCACAGGGATTAGACTAAAAATCAGGGCGCTTGCATGGGTGTAACCTAGGTCCTCTACATATATGTTATAGTTGTATAGCTTGGTGTTCTTGTGGGATTCCTAACAGTGAGAGTCGGGGGTACCTCTGACTCTTTTGTATACTCTTAGACCCTTTTCTTCCTATTGTGTTGACTCATCATGAAGGTTTGTGCCTAATCTTGCTGTAACTTGTTATGCTGTGTTTGATTGAAATTCCTGGGAAGCCTGCTCTTTTCTGAAGGGAAACAGAGCATTAGTGTGTTTGGTGGAGAGGGGAGGTGGGGAAGATGAGAGGAGCCTGAGGTGAAACTATGATCAGGATAAATATATCATATAGGAATAAATAAGTAAATAAATAAAATAAAATTTAATCAAAACATGGAAAAAATTGAAAAAAATAAGAAAAAAGAAATTATAAGTGTGGTGACATTTTTTCCCCCAATATATTGTGCACCCTAATAAACTTATCTGGGGTCAGAGAACAGAACATCCACTAGACAGACATAGAAACCAGGCATGGTGACATATATACACCTTTAATTCCAGGGCTTGAGATCTCATGTCTTGCTTGGAAAAGACACACACCTTTAATCCCAGGAAGAGACGACAGGAAGCAGAAAGGTATATAAGGTGTGAGGACCAGAACTAGAGTTTTTTTTTAAGCTTTTGGGCTTTTACCAGCAGTTCAACTGAGATCCATTTGAATGAGGACTAAGAGGTTCCCAGTCTGAGGAAACAAAATCAGCTGAGGAATTGCCGAGGTGAGGTTCGCTGTGGCATGTTCTGCTTCTCTGACTTTTCAGAATTCACTATAATACCTGGCTCCTGAGTTTGTTATTAGTAAGACCCTTTAAGATTGGTGTTGCAATTAAGAGTGAACATTGTTATATCCTTCCTAGTCTTTGGTAAAAAGCATTCTGTATTTCACCATTTAGTGAGCAGAACAGTGACAGATTTTTGGTAGTTAGACATAAAATTTTAAGATGCCCTACATTCCTAGCCCACAGGTAATGTGCCTTCTTCTACATATTTTATCAAGTGCTCACCTGTTTCAGTCTTAGTTTTGTGATTTAATCTTAGTTTTATCATTAGTTTCTTTTAATTTAAATATATTGTTGATTTATTGAAATGATTATATTTTTTAAAATTTTTCTCCCAATACAGTATAATAAAAATTATGTATCATTGCATTATTGAGATAAACTTTGATTTCTTAGGATGCCTCTGTTATTTTTATTTTATGCAGCTAGGTTCATTTTTTCCATCATAATGTTTGGGAAACTAAAGTCAGTAATTGTGAATGAGACTGACCTCTCTGGGTTTTTGTTGTTGTTGTTGTTTTCTTAATACTCTTGTCAGATTTGGAACTGATTATTTGCTGGTTAAGTGTAATTCACTGAGAAAGAGATGTACATAGCTGCTATTAGGTACCAATGAACAATATTTGGATTATATATGAAAATAGAACTTTGACTCATAACTGGCAAAAATCTGACCAAGAATTCAACCCCTCATCTGCTACCAATAACATAGAAAGTCAGCCTGAAAAAAGGCAGAACTGCAGGAAAGCAAATTGTGTTCTCTAGTGACGGTCTAGGAAGCTAAGCAACACCCTGTGTAGTACTCATCCTTATGATCACTACTTAATTAAAAAACACCGAGTTCCCCAATGTTGGTCCCTATTTTAACTTTGGATGAAGCACCATCAGCCAAAAACAGACAATGATCTCAGCTTACCTCTTAATGGTAAACCACCAGTGACTGTTCCATGCCAATGATCCCCAATCACATCACCTATGATACAGACTCTTTCTAAAACCAAGGTTTCCATACATTTCTGTTGCCATTGTATTTCACTCAAAATATACCTAAGCATGGCTAAATCTCTTGATCCAGAATAGTGACTCGTTCTATTAATGTTAAGAAATCTCTCTCTCCATATACATACATATGTGTGTGTATGTATACATATATATGTATGTCTCTCTCCTTTCTCTCTCTCTGTGTGTCTCTGTTCTGTCTCTGTCATTGTGTATGTGTGTGTATGTATGTATACATATATATGTATGTCTCTCTCCTTTCTCTCTCTCTCTGTGTCTCTGTTCTGTCTCCGTCATTGTGTGTGTGTGTGTGTGTGTGTGTGTGTGTGTGTGTGTGTGTGTGATATTTCTAGATTTCTAGCTACAACTTAAATTGGACAAATATATTTTTTTAAAAATAAAAATATACATCATGCCTTTTAGAATTCTTGTCTGATAACCTGGCTAATCAGATTCAGGATTTGGGGTTGAATTCTTATGTGTGAAATCAATTTCTTCTGACATGTTTTCTGTTTGTGCAAATATGCTATATATTATTTCTAGATTTATTTAGTTTTGATCATTATCATTTAGCATGTCATAATCAGGGATTGAAATATGACTCAACTTTAACAACAGAATAAGCTAAATTGGAGAAGGGAAAATAGTCAAAAGGTAACAGAGTAAGTATTATACTAAAACGTTTCAATATTCTTACTTTACTAGGATTTCAAATACTTATATTTCATACACATAGAAATATAACCATTGATCACATTTTAAATCCCTAGTCATTAGCAATACATTCTCTTTTATGAATCACTCTAAATCATTTTTAACATGTAGAAAGACTTTATGTTTATGTTAAAGAAAAATTTTAGGACTTACTTGGAAAGCTTGCAAATAGAAATTCCCAGATTTTCTATCCTCTTCCATTAGATTTTTGATTCGTTGGGTCTCTTTTTCCTAGATACTAAAATTAATGATTCTGAAAATTCAGTCTTCCAAATCTCTAAATCATTTTTGAATAATTTTTCCAAAATATGTTTACATTAGTGACCATAGGTATCAACCTGACTGGATTAAGAAATGCCTAGAGGTATCAGGATGAATGTGACCATGTGACATGAGAGGTGTTTTCAGAGGAACTCAGGGCAAAAAGTGAATGGATAGGAGAGACCTAACATCATTGAGGGTAAAAAATCATACAATTGGCTAGATAATATGGAACAAAAGAAGATAAAGTATGCCCCTGTGATGGTTTGAATAAGAATGGCCCCCTCCTCAGATTTGAATGGTTAGTCAACATAGAGTGACACTATTAGGAGGTGTGGCCTTTTGGAATAGGTGTGAATTTGATGGTGGACATGTGTCACTGGGGCTGAGCTTGGAGGTTTCAGATGTTCAAACCAGGCTCAGTGTCTCTCTTCCTGTTGCTACCAACCTCAGTGTAGAATTCTCTAGGCTACATCTTCAGCACCATGTCTGCCTGCATGCAGTCATGTTTCCCACTGTGACAATAACAGACTAAATCTCTGAAGCTTTAAGCCAGCCTCAATTAAATATTTTCCTGTACAAGATTTGCTGTGGTAATGTCTCTTCACAGCAATAGAAACCCCAGCCAAAACACCACTTCTGTCTCTGTCTCTGTCTCTGCCTCTGCCTCTGTCTGTCTTTTTTTTCTCTCTTTCTTTTTCTCTCTTACACACACACACAAATGGCTGCTATTTTATTTTTAGTAATGGTAACTTATATTTTTGGTTTTGAGTTATGTCTTTTATCATATTTTCACTTCTTATGCTTTATTTTATAGATTTTTTTAATTAAATTTATTTTACATACTAACCACAGTTTCCCCTCCCTCCTTTCCTCCTCTTCCCTCCATCGACCTCCTTTCTACCCACCCACCTCCATCCTCAGAAAGGGTACAGGCTCCCATGGAGGAGTCAACAAATCATGACATATGAAGTTGAGGCAGGACCAAGCTCTTCGCCCCTGCATCAAGGCTGAGTGCTGAGGGAGGCATCCCACCTTAGGGAATAGGTTCCAAAAACCCAGCTCATGCACCTATGAACAGATCCTGGTCCCACAGCTAGGAGCCCCACAAACACACAAGGTACAAAACTGTCATCCACAGGCAGAGGGCCTAGGTTAGTCCCATGCAGGCTCTCTGGCTGTTGGTCTTGAGTCTATGAGCTCCCACAAGCTCAGGTCAGATATCTCTGTGGGCTACCCAATCATGGCCTGTGGTGATATCGTGTTCCCCAAAATATTGTGCACCCTAATAAACTTATCTGGGGTCAGAGAACAGAACAGCCACAATATTAAACAAAGAGTTTAGGCAGTGGTAGCACACGCCTTTAATCCTAGCATTCCAGAGGCAGCCTTTAATCCTAACATTCCAGAGGCAGAGATCCATCTGGATCTCTGTGAGTTCAAGGCCACACTGGAAACAGTCAGGCATGGTGACTCATGCCTTTAATCCCAGGAAGTGATGGCAGCAAGCAGAAAGGTATTTAAGGCGTGAGGATGAGGAATTAGAGCTGGTTTAAACTTTTAGGCTTTTGAGCAGCACAGTTCATCTGAGAGGCATCCAGTCTGAGGAAACAGGATCATCTAAGGAATTGGCAAGGTGAGGTGGCTGTGGCTTGTTCTGCTTCTCTGGTCTTTCAGCATTCACCCCAATAACTGGCCTTGGGTTTGTTTTTGTTGATAAGACCTTTTAAGATTTGTGCTACAATGGCCTGTTCCCCATGGCTCATAAATTCCTGTAGCACAAATTCTAATTAGTCTTAGTAGAAACCTGGAGTCAGATATTGGGGTAAGTGCTCAAAGATCAGAGAAGTAAAGGAGCCAGATACTAGAGAGACTTCTTACTTCTGTCAAATCCTGAGACCAAAAGGTCTGAGCTTCTATCTCCTCCCCACCTCATTACTTCCTCTCTCTGCCCAGCCATATCACTTCCTGTTTACTCCTCCAAGTGCTGGGATTAAAGGTGTGTACCACCACTGCCTGGCCTCTATGGTTACCTGGGGAGCTGGCTCTGCCTTCCAATCTTCAGGCAAGCTTTATTTGTTAGAACTCAAACAAAATATCACTACAAAATCCCTCTTTCCTTTCTTCAGGAGGACTCGTGGAGCTTGACTCAGTGCTTGGCTGTGGATCTATGCATCTGCTTCCATCAGTTACAAGATGAAGTTCTATGATGACAGTTAGGGTATTCACCAATCTGATTATAGGAGAAGGCCAGTTCAGGCACCCTCTCCATTATTGCTAAGAGTCTTAGCAGGGATCATCTTTGTGGATTCCCGGGAGTTTCCCTGGCACAAGGTTTTTCCCTAAGCTCATAACCCCCGCCCCCCCATCAAAATATCTGTTTAATTGCTGTCCCTCCCCATCTCTCCCACAATTCGACCATCCATTTCTCTCATGTTCCCATCCTTCATCCCTGCCATCTACCTCCCCAGCCCCCAGTTTACTCAGATCTTATCTATTTCCCCTTCCTAGAGGGATCCATGTGTCCTTCTTAGGCTCTTCCTTGTTACATTGCTTCTCTAGATCTGTGGGTTGTAGTCTGGTTATCCTTTGCTTTACATCTAATATCCACTTATCAGTGACTATATGCCATGTTTGTCTTTCTGGGTCTGGGTTACCTCACTCAGGATGATTTTTTTTCTAGTCCATCCACTTGCCTTCAAATTTCCTGATGTCATTGTTTATAATAGTTCAGTAAATATACCACATTCTTTTTATCCATGCTTCATTTGAGGGGCATCTAGGTTGTTTCCAGGTTCTGGCTATTACAAATAATGCTGCTATGAACATAGTTGAGCAAGTGTCCTTGTGGTATGATTGAGTATCCTTTGGGTATAGGCCCAAGATTGGTCTTGAGGTAGACTGACTCCCAATTTTCTGAGAAACTGCCATACTAATTTCCAAAGTGGTGAGCCATGTCTTTAATCAATAAGACATCAATCACTTGTGTACTTGGTTCTTTCATGAACATAATCACTCTGAAATTAGTAAAATTTTGCCTTAATCTGAAGTTGAATGTTAAAAAATGGTAACTTGCCTGTTTTTTTTAAAAAAAAACTAGCTATGTATTTGAATCACATCCCTTTATGTTTACCAAATGAAAACACATTTCTCAGCTACAGAGAGTCTAATTTAGAGTCCAGAATAAACGTTTATAAATAGAATTTTCTCTAGTCAGAAATTAACTGTAAAATTACTAAAAATGTGAGGCATAGGTATTCTGTAAAATTTAGTAAGAGGCTATTTTCTCTTATGCTTACAATTGCATCATATGTTATACTTGCAAAATGAACATCTTGGAAAACATCCCTATACTAATCAAATATTAAATATTTGTATGTGTAAAAAATATAATGATGCCTTAAAATATTATCATATATTATATATACATTGTAATAATATAATATAATGTATATGATATAGGATATGTTATAAATATAATTTATGTTATATAATCAATAGATTTCCCTCACTGTAAATTCTAAATGATATTAGAGATCTAAATCAATTTTTAAATTTTCATTGTATTTTCCTATCTAAGAACAGGAATTTTAAAGCTAAAATACCCATTGCATTCATTTTGCTAAAAATGTTATGCTATGTATGAATTAAGTCAGATCAAAAAGATAGATATTATGAATTTTTCTCTCATCTATGTGTTTGGCTAGTAACCATTTCTCCATTATCAGTTTACGTTTTAAATAACAAAATAATATAGGGCGAGATGTTTTAGCAGGTGAGGGCACTTTCCTGCAAAGATTCTGATCTGACTATGATCTCCAGAAGTACAGAGTAGAAGAAGAAAACAGACTTCCATAAGTTATCCTCTAACTTTCATGTTTTCTCAGTGGCACTTAAAAGCATGAACTCACAGACAAAATAAATTAATATTTAAAAAAATGCTAACATTCTGCATGAGAAACAATAGTTCCGCTATATATTGAAGTCTTTGTTGACCACAAGGAGCTTTTGTATAATTTTACTCTATTACTTTTCCAAGTCTGTCTCAGCTTGAACAAGTTTTAGCTACCATTATATTGTAGTATCAAAAATTAATTTTAGAAGCCTGGAGAGAGGGTTTCTTAGTTAGGAGCAGATGCTGTTTAGTAGTGAATACTAGGCTGAGATTTAGGCACCCACACAACAAGCTGTGTGTCTGCACACACCTGTGATTCCAGCTCGGGAATCTAAATGCACATGCTCTTACATAGCCACATAGGAAAGAGAGGTAAGTGGAGTTAGAAAAGATGAAGGAAGAAGAGAAAGAAAATATAGTTTGCAAGACTAATTTTATGTCTTCTCCTTACTGGCCCACATGGGTCTTTGCGGCATAGGTATCTCTTTTTTTTTTTTTAACTCTGAAAGAAGTATTTATTTCTTCCAACTTTGTTTTATAGTCAAGGGAACCATAGCTTCCAACAGTGTGGAGTGACAAGAGAAGGTCACATTGAGATGTGTAAAATTGCACATTTTCCAGCAAGGTGGATGCCAAGGAACAAAAGTTAGATGCACAGATTTTACCAGTGCCTGAAAACTGTGAAATGTCTCAGAATTATAGAAATATCTCTGAGAAAAGAGGACATAAGCTAAATTTACTGATGGAATCCCCAAAAAACTACTGAAAATTGAAGTTTAATAGTTAACAACTGACAACCCAGGGATTAAACTAAATTACAAACAATTTGAAAGTTATGCTTTTTGAATTCCTATTTTTGAACTGGAGGTTTCTGTCTACTACAGACATACACACACACACACACACACACACACACACACACAAACACTATATATATACATATATATATATATACACACACTTTATTTTTCTTTAAACTGGAGCCATGTAACAAGTGTGATTCATGACTACTTATTCAATTAATTTATCAGATTTTTTTATTTTCTCACATATGGATCTATTCATCTTTGGAAATGTTCCAACTTACTTTATGACATGAATGTAATATAATACATATAACCTTCCTTGAGTAATAGGTGTATTTTCTGTTTTTATGAACGCCAACTGGAGTGTCTGATGCAGAGAAAATGATCCTTTTATTTAAAGAATAAATGGGATTTCTAGTCAAAAGAAGTAAGTAAAAATCTGAGTATTGTTTTCTACCGTGTTATAAAGAAATGTTGTTTAATTACTTCTCATTGTCAAACAGTATCCTAATTATTCTTGCCATGATATCTAAGTTAAGGTATGATTGTGAATGGTTTCAATTAGCCTGAGTAAATCAACCTTAATCTTTTTTTCTTTGTTTCTTTGTTGAGACAGGGTCCACTATGTAATTCTAGCTGCACGGCAACCCACTGCATAACCCTAGCTCACCTCGGACTTACAGAGATCCACCTGCCTCTGGCTTTCTGAGTTCTTGGGCTAAATGCTTCCACCACCATGCTCAGAGGTTCCTCCTTTTCTGATGGGTTCTTTCCTTATTACTTTAAATTTTTGATTTTTAAAATTAAGATTACCAATAGTACACTAGGTAAAAAAAAAATCACCTACTAACAGATTTACAAACCTACTAGATACTCCTCAGTGGATTGTGCTGGCTACACACCTTCTACCTTCCAAATCCTCAAGAGACAAACAAGTTCTAGTGAAACTGGCTAGGAACAAATTAAACAGAACATTATCAGCTCAAGAGTTTGCTATAGCTCTTGTAAAACGTTTTTAAAAGAAATACATAAATGTGTATTCTTATGTTTACATTCAGTGACGTCCATGATAGGATAAGGAGTAATTTGCTAAAACTGCCTTCACTGTTTATTCACATTTGTCTTACAATCATTTTGAGAATTTCACATAAGTAGTGTACTTACATCATTGGCATCCCACACTTGCTTCCTCTAAATCCTCCATTCTTCCTATGTTCCCTCAGCTTCATGACCTTTCCTCTTTAATTACTACTTGTTTGTGTGTGTGTGGGTGGGGGGGGGCATGTGTAAATAGAACCTGCTGATTTTATTTAGTGTTACTCAGATATATGTGTATTTTGGGATGACCACTAAGGAATGGATAGCATACCAGGACACTTGTTCTTGGAGAACAATGTCTTAGCAACCATTATTAACCGGTCGCTCTTTTTTGTAGGATTTGGGATTATCTCCATCCAAATTCAGATGTGAACTGGAGTGGTCATTGTGCATTTCTCCTTTAGGCAACCGTACTTTTAGGATTTCACGGGTGAAGCCACGCTCTCATAGATAGCAGATGTCCTCCTCTTACGATTCTTGCAATCTTTCTATCCCAGCTTCAGTGATGGGTTTTTGTTTTTGTTTTTCCCTCAGCCATAGGTATAGGAGCTGTGTTGTGCATGAATTGAATGGGCCTAGATAACACACAGTCACTGACTCTCTGGATTTCAACTGGTTGTAAATTTATGTCATGGTCTCCACCTCCTACAAGAAGATTCTTTGTTTTTTTATTTTTATTTTTTTTTCCAAGACAGTGTTTCTCTGTGTAGCTCTGGTGCCTGTCTTGGATCTTGTTCTGTAGACCAGGCTGTCCTCAAACTCACAGAGATCTGCCTGGCTCTGCCTCTACCTAGTGCTGTGATTAAAGGCATGTGGCCGGCCTACTTTATGTAGAGGCAGGCGAATCTCTGTGAGTTTGAGGCCAGTCTGGGATAGAGACTGAGTTCCAGGAAAGGCTCCAAAGGTACACAGAGAAACCCTTTCTCAACCCCCCCCCAAAAAAAATAGAAGATTTTTTTTTGATGAGAGGTGAGAGCTCTACTTATCTATGAATATAAGAATAGGTATTTAGAACATAACGGGAATTACACTGATTTTAGAATGTCACAGTATTAGGTCATCTAGAGTCCATGACCTCACCAAACATAGGCACTTGGATAGGTTTATAGTATCCAGCATAAATTCCTTCCTTTGGAGCCAGTCTTACGTCCAATTAAGCATTGTTACCCCCAAGATATAAGTAGCACTGTTCTTTTATGTCTAAATAATCATTTTTAAACACTATTTCAGGGATGGGCTTGAGACTTCTTTGTAAGAGGAAAAGAGGTATTTTCAAAGAAGACAATATGTAACCTTGTTACTTCACTTTATTTTCTTGCAAGCATGTTTGAGGACAATTTACAATAATTCCAGGTAATAGCCCAGAGAAACAATAGAATAGTCTCAGGAGGAAACTGAAGTGTCCTTTGATCTTAGAAAATACATTGCCTTGAGTTTATAAGAAATAAATCTACTGTCATGTGGTAAATGATGAAGAGTTCCTAAGGAAGGTAGGAAATAAAACAAAATCCCCATTCCTATTCAAATCAAAGCTTCAAATGCAGGTCACAACGCAATTTCCATAAGGGCTGGTGACCTTCTCCATGTTGTCCCTGATGTCATTGTACTCTCTTTTCACCTCCAGATTTTATGTAAAACATTGTGACTAGCTTTGAAATACTAGGGGTTTATACTAGAAACTACCTAGTGAATGCTCATAATTTCTGGAGAGAATTTGTTGATGATTTCAGAGAGAAGCAAGCTAAACCTGCAGCGTGGCCTGGGAAACAGGAAAAAGAACCTGCATGGCATATCTAAGAACTGAATCATTAGCTACTAATATAATAAACAGGTGAAGTACAATTTATTCTTTCTTACTTTATTTTCAATAAAAAAACAGATATTAAACGCAAGCAATATCATGGTGAACTACTTTCTGAGGAAATATCCAGCACAGAATATTTTTTTCTTAATTAATTAATTGTTTTTCCCAGCCCATTACATTTCTTCACCTCAAAGCTGTGAAGTCAACATGCTGCAAGTCAACTCAGGGGAAAGCTATTTTTTTCCCACCACTTTCTTTTCTCTCCTTTCTTTGACCTGATTGTCTTTTTGCCTTTATAAGTATTTCTTGCTCTTTCTCAGCCTTAGGACAACAACCTTGCATGTATACAGAGCTGATAATTTTCGAACGCTTAAAGGCTGAGCCTTGCATAGTAAATGTGAATAAAATTAAAAGATGTGGTTGTTCATTTGAGATATGATTTCATTTAGATCAAGGTGGACTCAAACTCAAATTATTTAGACATGGTCTTAAATTCCTGATCCTCCTGCCTCCATTTTCAAGCATTGGGAATGCAGGTATGCACCATCACACAGTTTATACAATAATAAGGTCAAATTTAGGGATTCTTCATGCTAGGCAACCATTCTACCCATGGAGCCATATACTAGCCATGAAATAATGCTTTTAAACAGTAACAGAAATCACCACTCCAATGTTGTGTCTAAACTAAATGAAAAGGGAAAATATGAATATAAAGAAGATCAAGCATATGTTAAAAAAAAGGAAGGAAGGAAAAGAAAATCTGTAAAAGATTTCACGTTATCACTACATCGTGAAAGATAGAAAAACATGGTTCAGGATCAGGAGAGGTGTCTGTGAAGGGCACTACACAGGGAAAATGGCAATGAAGGGGGCAGGGTTACAGAAATGGAAGTGTCTAAGCTCTTAGAGGGAACTTTCTTGAGTTTTATTGGAGTCATGAAAGAGGCTAGTACAGCTTTTTAAGAAAGGTTTTATGCCGGGCGTTGGTGGCACACACCTTTAATCCAAGCACTCAGGAGGCAGAGTTAGGAGGATCTCTGTGAGTTCAAAGCCAACTTGGTCTACAGAGTGAGATCCAGGACAGGTACCAAAACTACACAGAGAAACCCTGTCTCAAAAAGCAAACAAACAAAAACAAAAACAAAACAAAACAAAAAGGTTTTCTTCCTATGTTGGTTTTTCCCAGAGCGAAACTGTGTTCTGGGGAGGGGATTCTACTTGACCTTCACTGTTGTTTTTTGATCACAAGATCGTGGTTAAATTTAATCTTTGCAACTGTATATGAACACTAATTATGTTTTAAATTTTTGGCAGTTTCATATCTGCATACAATATATTATTATTATTATATTTATCCTCATTTGTAGATGTAACCAACTGTCTTATTAAATAAGAAACACAGAGCCAATGTAAAGATGAAAGCCCAAGAGGTCAGAGCTAAGAGTCTTACCACTTTCCGCCAGCTAGCCTCTCCCGCCAAGAGACCTCTCCAAAAAGGACTACTTCCTGTGCGTTCGCCTTTAAATAAGAGTTCTGTTCTGCCTTCTCATTGGTTGTAAACCCAACTACGTGACTGCCTGGTCACTGCCTATCTGTACAGACCTCCAGGTCTTCTATGGTTGGTATTGAGATTAAGGGCGTGTGTCTCCAATGCTGGCTGTATCCTTGAACACACAGAGATCTACCTAGTTCTGCTTACCAAGTGCTGGGATTAAAGGCGTGCACCACCACCGCCCTGGCTTTCCCTATGGCTTGGTAATAGCTCTGACCCCTAGGCAACTTTATTTATTAACATACAAATAAAATCACATCTCAGCACAAATAAAATACCACTATACTCATTGTCTTTTTTTAAATCTCCTTTCATTTCCTCCCTCAACATCTTTTCCTGACTAGTTTCTCAGTGGTTATACTATTGAAGAAAATGGCATTCTTTCCCAGAGCAACCATTTACTCTCAGCAGCTCTCAAGAAAGATGGCATGTGGTGGTTTAAATGAGAGGGACCCACATAGGAAATGACATTTGAATGCTTGGTTCCAGTTGGTGGAACTGTTTTCAAAGGATGAGAAGAGTTGGCCTTCTTGGACAGGGTGTATTATGAGGAGGGAGCTTTGATGTTTCAAAAACCTGTTCGAGGCTTAGTCTCTGTCTCTGTCTGTCTCTGTCTGTCTCTCTGTCTCTCTCTGTCTCTCTCTGTCTCTCTGTCTCTCTCTCTCTCTCTCTCTCTCTCTCTCTCTCTCTCTCTCCCTCCCTCCCTCCCTCCCTCCCTCCTGATTGTGGATCAGATAGAAGATCTCAGCTATAGTTCTAGTGCCAGGAATGCCTTCCTGCTGCCAAATGCCCTGCCATGGTTCCTCTGAAACTCTGAAACTGTAAGCCAGCCCCAATTAAACACTTGATTTCATAAGCTGCTTGGTGATGGCACTCAGTTATAACAACAAAACAGTAACTAAGACGTGGGGCATCAAGGACCCCTCCTTTAAGGTAATGGGATCTTTTGTGTTCATGGTTGCAAGGACCAAGCCATAGCTGGATGGCAATGTTTCATGATCCTCCACCCCATCTTCCAGCTCTTCCATTCTTTCCATCCCCTTTTGTGATGCTCCTTGTTCATTGGGGTTATGATATAGATGCCCAGTTTAGAGTTGGGTTCTTAAGGTCACTTTTTTTCAGCACTTTGACCAGATTTGCATTTCTGCATTAATGATAACTCTCTCCAAACATAATCCCTGTTGCCCCAGTGGAGAGATTTACTAGTCTATGAATGTAAACACAAACATCTAGGAGGAATTTAGACAACAGTGTGACTTAGGAAAGTAGGTAATATGCTCCCCCCTGGGTCTGTGAGCTCTCTGGCTATACACTTCGGATCAGGTTTATAGTATCAGATATGTATTCCCTCCTGTGGAACAGACCTCGGTTACCCCCAGTATTGGAGTGGGACTACTGCAGCAGTGGCTATACTTTGCATAGGAGGTGAGTATGTAAACATGCAGAATTGGAAGCTGGGAAAGCCATTGATGGTTTTCTTCTAGCAGTTTCTATTGCACCTTCTATCATTACAACCCCCAACCAGTATGGCACTTAGTTTCGTAATTTATGTGTCCAGCAGTAATAATGTATGGCTTCTTCAGCCATAAGGTCTAACCATCTAGTTCTAAGAGGCAATCCAAATTGATGACAAGCAAAAATTTTTTTAAGGCTTCTGGGTCCTATTTGGCCAATAGCTCATTAACAGGGATTCCTCATCTGGCATTGAATGGATTCTTTATTTGGCTGCAAAAGTGCTTTCTTCTGCATTATCTGTTTTTATATATCTATTGAAAAATGATTCAAGTGATAACTTTTTTAAATGTATCTCCAAGAAATATTAATAGTTATCTTGAATAACTGATTTTTTCTGTTATTAATCAATGAAAAGTATATAAAAGCTCTGTTACAGTCTCCTGCTCTCAAGAAGAAAACTAAATGACCTGTGTTGGCCTGTGTAACAATGTCTATGGTTTCCCATTAGTTTTTATAAGATTGGATATAAACACTCTGCATTAGTTGTTCACTTATTTGAATACCCTTTTAATATAAGCAGAGCTTTTTTGATAGCAAGTAAATAGATATTACAATTTCTTCATCTTGGGCCCTATATCATATCTTTATTACTTTAAATGTTTAAGAATATAGATTTCTTTATCTTTAAGCTCTTCTTACTGCTGATGATCAAAATTTAGGTTTCCTGGAGGATGTTTCATATGAAATAATTTCACAGTTACTCAACATGCATATCACTCAGTTAAGTAATACAGAGTTATTGGAATCATTTTAGAGGCCTCTTCTCAAATTTCTTCACTTAGCAAGCATACCTAAAGCTGTATTCCCCAGATAGTCTTTCTGTAAAGGTCTATAAAGTACTTATTCTTTAATTATTTTTAGTCAATTATCATGCATAAATCTTGCTATTATTTAAGGTATTTTATCAGTGTCTAAAATGTGTATGTGTGTTTGAGGGCGAGAGAGTGAGAGAGAGAGAGAGAGAGAGAGAGAGAGAGAGAGAGAGAGAGA